>PVIR01025670.1:0-24650 GCA_004026965.1 Petromus typicus | reverse complement strand
GTTTATTTCAGATGCTATTCCTTAACTTTAAGCAAACTCTATTATTATTATAATTAGTAGTAGTCATAATATTTTATTGGGTTCATCCTCTCGTCTATCTTCTTGGGTGTGTCATATTTTCTGTAGTAACCTACATCTAATTTATTTTAAAATTTCTCCTGCAATGAAATGCATACTATGTTGCAAAATTTATAACTTATTGTAAGTTGAGAAATTTTACATTGGCTCTTCTATGGAATATCCTGAAAATTTTATTCCCAGTTTGTCAGTATAAGAGGCACTGGACACCCTAGGTAAAAACAAACAGTTGGTTAGGGAATTGGGGCGCCACCTTCAGGAAGTCAAGTAGTTCTCTTAGACCGTAGTTGGCTGCCATGACAAGTCCTTCAGAACTTGACACTGAGTTTGGCCCTGAATGACTGACTTCTGCCTGGTAATGTGACTCCTCCTCCCCATCACCACGTCTCCTACAGTCACACAAGCCTGCACTGCATCCAGCCGATCTGATACTAGGGCCACATTCTTGAACATGCACATTTATGAGCTGCCTACACCTCTTTTCTTCACTGAGTTACCCATTCTCAGGTATTTTAGTTATAGTATTACTACATTATTTTCCTCCTTCATTATTTAATAAGAGTAATTGAATTGAGTGCCAGACTATTTTTATTGAAGAATTTCTTTAGAAGAAATGTATTTTCATGCAATTTTGATGGCATAGAAAATAATCCATTGGTTTAAAAGATTCTCATGTGCTGTGTAGCACTTTAGTCAAGATAAGAGACAAAATCACATCATTAGACAACATTCTAGCTACAGAAGGTCTGACAGAAACAATCTGAAATTCCATTTACCATATAGAGTTTAATTTTATTAAATGCTACATAGTGCTTAGGAAAAAATTTGCTGAAGAAAATTTGTATAGGAAAATCCTGTGATATTAAGAAAGATGCATGTGTGTATGATTTCATCTCATCTAAGTAAGGTAGAATTTACATTATGCTAGTAAACTATTTTCTGTTTCTTTCTTGAAGCTCTCAATTACTAATTCTTCTTTCAATGAACATATTAAGTGATAATAAACATAGAAGCAATACATGTCTTACTGTGAATGGACAAATGTTATCATTCCTAACTAGCCAGTATACAATAAAGGATCACAGGAAAAAATTGAGATAATGCTACATTATTCCTGGATACAAGTTCTCACAAATCACCAGCTGTCAAAGTTCCTGGAAACTGAATATGATGTATGCTTTAAATTTGAAAGGAAACAAATTTTATATTACAGACACACAATCAACCTTTCAATTAGACTATGTTTCAGGAAAATACGTGGCAAGCATGTATCATTTAATATCATCATAAGCTGTTGCATGTTAAATAATTGTAAATTTAGTCCAACTGGACATAGGATTGTATATGAATGTTTCATTTGACTGTAACATATAAACCATATGCTTAGAGGGATGGATAATGGTGTGTATATTCAGCATGTACTGTGAGTATGTATGTGTGTCATGTTAGTGTAAAGTTGTGTTAGTGTATAGAAAATATAAAATAAGAGAATCTATCTTGAACTAATAATAGTTTGTATATTTAGTTTATTATATTCAAGATAATTTTAGATTAAAACACAGAGATATGAACTTTCTAATGATTTCAGGACCTAACTATGTGACATCTGATTATTCAGTTAGCTTCTGTATGTTTTCTAAATTATACTAATTCACAGTATAAATTATTTATAGAATGAATGTTTAGTAACTAGGTAGAAAGATGTATTTCCAACACTTGAATTTTCATGATTTTTACAGCCTGTCTTCATCCTTTCTAACTTCTATGTAACTGAACTTCTTGTAAGGGTATGCGAGGAAACATTCCTGTGCAGTCCTCTGTATAGGGACTAAAATTAGAAATTCTCTGAGGAATAGAAATGTGATGAGATAAGAAAGAACCACCAGCTTCTTCACCTCACTTGGCCAAAAGTTTTGCTCAACCTTTCCAATTTTGTGATGATACAATTTTCTGTGAGAGAAGTTTTTAAATATCAGTTATTGTCATCCTTTAAATGTAACTTACCATTATACCATGAATTGTATTTATATCTATTCAGAAAGCAAGCATCATATAGATAATGTCTGCTGAGAGTGTGTTATGGAATCGATGCTGCCCCGCGTGGGCAGCCAGGCGATGCCAGCTAAGCCCGAGAAGTACCCGATGGGTCTGTTTCAGTTAGAGAGAAATGGAAGCAGTATTCTTTAACCAGATACTTTGAGTTTGGGAGTTTAAAAAAAAGAAAGAAAGAAAAACAGCAATTTAAAGTCTCATAAAATTACAGATCTAGGAAGTTCTTATCCATTTCCCAGGTTTTAGACATTGTATTTCATAAAACAACCCAGAAAAATAAAGATGTATCATTAAATGTAACCTTCAGGAAAAGCAATTATCTCTCCTCCTTGGAGCTGTAGGCAAGTCTTGCTATCATGAACTTATTTTTTTATCTCACCGATACTCATGATCATTTTCCCCTGTACATTCTTAGAAGCTAGCCTTTCCAACTCTCGTGACAATTACAAAATGTTCATTAGTGGATTTGGTATGATAAATCACACATGTGAAGACAGTTTGTAAGTGCTGATGCAGACTGCCCTGGCTGTAATAATTGGCCACCTGCCCCTATTTAAGTGAGTAGCAAGAATTACCCGTTAATGAGAAGTCAGAAAACCTATGATCCTGGTAAAGAGTTATAGAGAACTTGGATGGCTGTAACAACAAACATAAGAACAGTAATAATCAGAGCATGCGGCTTTAGAAACGAATAACCTGAAAAAGAAGAGGGAGGGGGAAGAAAAAGGACTGCAGAAGGGGCTTCAGTCCACGTGGTCATGGGGGATGGGGCATGAAATCAGATCCACTGTGGGGATTCTCTCACATAGCAGCCTTCCAATGCTGTTTTCTTCCTCTTGTGTTGTAGCCTGAGAATGATATATTACTTTCTGTCTTCCTTTTTTTTCCTACTGGACAATAAACACTGCATTGATGTAAGGAATGGAATGTGGTAATACATGTCCGCACCGTGCAGTATTCAGATTGCAGTGAGCATATGGATCTTTTGTTCTTGGAGGAGCAACTTGCTGACTCTATTTTGTGCCTTCGCTGAAGAAGAACGACGGTCCACTGGGGAGAACAGGTAGCAGCCACAGAAAATTGATGTTATCAGAAAAAGGTGGAATTCATTCATTTTATTGCACAAGGCTACAGCCAACTAGTCATCCTCTTTAATATTCTTAAACAAATCATGCCCTGGTAAAGCTTTGGACAACAATTGTAAGAATCACTTTATTTCTCATGAAAATGTAGGACTTTAAAAGTTTTCTGTATAGGTTTTACCTATACTAATGATGGTATATATGTATGTTATGATTTTACTGACATATTTTATAAAATTATATGAAAACATAATGTACAAAAAAATTTAAAGAGAGAAGATAAAATAAAAATAAACCTAGAGATTAAAAATATTTTAAGGGCTGGGGATTTAGCTCAGTGGTTCTGGCACCTGTCTTGCAAGTGCAAGGACCCGGGTTCGATCCCCGGTAACCACATACAATACTGGGAGTGGAGACTCACGCCCAGCAGCAATCAGTACCACATACCACAGTGCCAGGCATGGTGGCTCACGCCTGTAATCCCAGAACTCATGAGGCAGAGGCAGGAGGATTGCTGTGATGTGAGTTTGAGGCTGAGCTCAGGGCCAGCCTGAACTACAAACAAGACCCTATCTTAAAAAAAAAAATTAAAATTATCTCTATATTTAAACTGGAATATAATTGATATATATGATTGAAATAGAAATTAATATCAAAAGAAGACTATTCTTTCAAATACAGTAGAATTTTATTTGAGTTATATTTATGGAGTTTCTTTGAAAAAATGAAAATGACTCAAATAACTTGAAACTGGAAGCACTGGCTCATGTCTGGAATCACAGTACTCAGAAGGCTGAAGCAGGAAGATCTAGTTCCAGACCAGCCTGAGTCACAGCAAGTCTGAGGCCAGCCTACATCAGATAAAAAGATTTTACCTCAAACAAATGAAAACCTTAACTTGAAAGAGAAAAAATAAAATAAGTCAAAAGGAAATACAGAAAGAAAATACAAAAGAAAATACAGAAGAAAACTTTCAAAAGAAAATACAGAAGAAAACTTATTGAAGTTTGTACTATGGAGGAAATACAATATAAGGAATAAGACATAAAACTTGACACTAAATTTAGAAGCATCCAAATGTCCATCAACAGATGAATAAAGACAATGTATTTACACACAATGGGTATTACTCTGCCATAAAGAAAAAGGAAGTTGTCACTTACAGAAAAATGAATATACTTGAGACTTTAAGTGGTGTCAGGAGAAACGGATCAGGCACATAAAATTAAATATTATATGATTTCTCTTACAAAGTAACAGGGAGTAGAGAGAAAGATTTTGTTCAAATGAGAAAAAGATTAGAAGATGGAGAGAAAGGGGACAGTCAAAGGGGACAAGAAAAAAGAATGGAGAGGTGTCATGCACATGTGCCAGCTCCACACAAGGAATGGAACATTACACACTAAACACTGAGAAAGAAATGAATATTCAAAAGAGCCTTTGAGAATCTTGAGTTTGATCACCAAAAATGGAAAAAGAAAACCACCGCAAATAGGAAATAGCATATAGCCTTCTAGAAGACATTAAAAGCAACGTTGTACAAGCTATTATTATTAAAATCTAAAGAAAAACATATTTTCATGGTCATGACTGACAGACGAGGTAGGTATCAAAGTTGTGTTCACTGATGGAAATCAGCGCTATCACTGACTTTTGATGAAGGTGGGGACCGACGGTTAGACAATGACTGTTGTCACAGGCTGTCCGCTTTATGTAACTGGACAGAGATTGCTGTTCTAACAGGTTCCTCTGTGATCTGGAGATTGTTTCACACAATCTTGCTCTAACCCACACAAAAGCAGAGTTCACTGACTAAAATTATCAACTTGAGTTATTTTCTCTATTAACATCTGACCTGGTGATGTCCAACATCAACAACTTCTACTAAAATCTCAGCACTTTGATCAAACTTCCCTGAGACATTTTTCAGGTCAGTCAATCAATCAGGCAATAAGTTTTAATGAGCGCCCACAGGGCACAGGGTTCCTCGTCTGTCTTTTCTTGGCTTTAACTCTTGTATTCCTGCCAAAGTCTCCTTTGAACTCTTACTGAGAGATAAATCACCACTTTCCTTTCCAACACATTGCAGAGTTCCGTTGTAGAAGTAAATCTCTGCTACTCTTTTACTAATACATTTTATAGTAATAACTTTCATTATAATGAAGTCATGTCATAGTTTTCCAGTAAGATTTTTTAAGGCAAAAATGATAAACAAAATTATTTTCATGATGCACTAATAAAAGTGACCTGTTCATATGAGTTTGAACTCTAGCTATGTCCCCAAGTTATCTAAGTTGATGTTTATATTATAGTGTAGGATGTATTTATTAATTCTCATTTATTTTTAGATATTGTGATTATAGTGGGGGAAAGTGGAGTTCATTTAAGAAAATAGAAGTGTTTGGCTATATTGAATAGTTCCTAAAGAAACCATACATAATTATGTGTGTAGCTCATTAATTAAAAAAGACAATGAAACCATTACTCATGAATGGGTCTTTTATTCATAGTGGAGTTTGGTAGATTGCTCCATATCTATCTCTCTATTTATTTATTTATTTTTTTTTAGGGTTTTTTTGAGACAGGGTCTCACTTTGTGGTTTAGGCTGGCCCTGAGCTCAGCCTCACACTCACATCACAGCAATCCTCCTGCCTCTGCCTCCCGAGTGCTGGGATTACAGGCCTGAGCCACCACGCCCGGCACTGTGGTATGTGGTACTGGTTGCTGCTGGGCGTGAGTCTCCACGCCCAGTATTGTATGTGGTTACTGGGGATTGAACCCAGGTCCTTGCGCTTGCAAGACAGGCGCCAGAACCACTGAGCTATATCCCTGGGCCCCAACTCCATATCTATTTATGTAAACTAATTCCTGACCTTTGGCATATAAGAGTTTTCATACTTTCATACTTTACTGGCAAATATAGCCTTCTATGACCCATTAACTCTCTTTGCTATACACATTTTGATGGAGAGAAATTCTTAAGTTAATGTGGTCCAATTTGTCAATAGTTTTTTATATGTTGTTTTTTTGTGACTGCAGAAAATTCATATGCTACTTTCATTATTTTCTTGTAAAATCTTAGAAAATTGGAAGATATCTTATGATGTTAATGAATAAACTCAATTTTTTTCTTTCTGTGTTACAACTCAATATTAATTTAGAACACAGAGCAATTATCAATATAATTTTATGTGTCACACTGTTCTGAGAATAGACAGATACACGAATATTTGTTACAAAAATTATAAAAAATAGTAAAAATTTTTAATATATTGTTTTGTGATTTTATCTGTTAAAGAAATTGAGTGCTAATCCTTTTGGAAACTAAAGTAGTATTTACTTTTGTCCAAGAAGAGTTACTTAAAATTAGGTAGAAAAAAGACAGTTATCCAAAACCAGTAAAAGAATTCATTGTGGTAATGGTTTCACTATATACTTTAAAATTATATCTATTTTATTTCAATAGTATCAGTCTTTAAGATATACCTTATAAAATTATCTTTAAAAGTTGCGTGCTTGAGAACCTGGTTAACTTGAGCAGATATGGATCAAATGAAAGGCAATGTGGACAGTTTAGAGAGGTCAAAGAGAAATGTAAATGTATTATAAATAAGTATTTGAGAAATACTTCCAGCGTCTTTTATGATGTTTTAGATAGTTAATTTCAATGTAGTATTTAAATATAAGCTGATTTCCTAATGTGAGAAGATGAAAGATTTCTATGTGACCTCTACATTTAACTTCATAGTAACCAACAAATTACACTTAAAGGCAACGAGAGACAAGTTACAAGAGCTTTCCAAAAGACAATACTCTACATTCTGATCCTCTTGGGTAGTAACCATGCATTCTCATACCTGGTGCAAACTGTCCACAGTATCATTCTATTATATTCAAGAAAGTTATGTTACATAAAAACTATGATTCTTGGAGACCTCTAGAAGAAGAAAAATGTGAAACTATTTTCCATCAGATCATTCTTTTATTCCCACATTTTAAACAAGAAGAAAAAATGGATTCATCTGTTTTGGAGAAAGACCAAATTTAAATAAACTCTCTGTCAGTAATGAAAAAAACAAAAACAAAACTCTGCAAAATGTTTTGTTCTGCTAAACTGCCTTCATTCAATTTTAGTTGCACATGGGTTAAAGACATGAATTTTTAAATCAAAATAGAGGTATGACTTATATTTCTAGCTTCTTCCATTATTATTCTATAAATAATTGTATATTACAAAGTACACACAAGCGAAATATATATGATCAATATGAGGTGATTTTTTTTTCCTAAGAGGAAATTACTTTGCTTCTTTTTTGCAAACTAAACGAACAACAACAACAAAAAATTATCTTCAATATGGAAAATAACGAGAACAGTTAAGGTTAATTTAGCAGTTATTTTGAAAAACGACAACGGAATGATAGTGAAGATGGGATTCTCTTCTCAAATATGGTTCTTCTCTACTGAAAAAGCTGTAAAGCTCAAGGCATATAATTTATGTCAAAATCATCTTTCCCATGTTTTCAAAACAAATATTTCATTTCATGGCAGTGGACATACTTGTTTAATCTGAAAGGATTCCATGTAGCATTTGATTATTTACATTGTCTTCCAGAAATACAGCGTGTGACTAAAGTATAATGCTCTCAAGAAAGAAAAGCACATGTGTTTCTTGCCTCTATAGCATCAAAAAGAATATACCAAAACTGTAACTCCAATCTCATTTAGCATGTTGTACTAATTGAAGAAAGAAAAGTAGATAATCAATGGGTCAAGGGAAGAGGAGAGACAGAGATAGATTTGGATCAAGCTTTTTCCGACAGGAATCTTGATATCTATCTGAAAATAAAATTATTTTCAGATCTTAAAATAGAAATGATTTTGTTTTTTGTTTGTCTTTATGTTTATTCTTCTTCCTTCATACAACCTGTAGGTAGCTACAGTTGTATTTTAACCAAATAATGAATGAAGATATTAAAGTCTTACATACCAACCACCTAGTAATCCTACTTACAAAAAAAAAAATCCACTTTGGGTCAGTTGATGTAACCTACCTTAATAATAAAGACATTTTTATGTGATTCTTAAGAGGTAGAATTTATTAAGATGTATTTATATCCATTAATTTATATTTATTAAATATTCATGAGTAGTCCACTAAAATTTTTAAAATTTAATTAAGAGTGTTTCACAATCAAGAAATGTATTGAATAATTACTGAAACAAATGTAGAAAATGTGCAGTCCTTTACTACAGAAAACTTTGGAAATGAGCCAGTGAAAAGAGCTAAGACTTTCTCTTATTCAAGTTTGTTTAGATACACAAAAAAGTGAAAACATATTAGTGTATTTACAAAACATATTTGAGTTCTATGAACCTGATTAAAAAACAAAGGTAAGGGGCCGGGGATATAGCTCAGTGGCTCCGGCGCCTGTCTTGCAAGCGCAAGGACCGGGGTTCAATCCCCGGTAACCACATAACAATACTGGGTGTGGAGACTCACCCCAGCGGCAACCAGTACCACAGACCAGTGCCGGGCGTGGTGGCTCATGCCTGTAATCCCAGCACTTGGGAGGCAGAGGCAGGAGGATTGCTGTGATGTGAGTTTGAGGCTTAGCTCAGGGCCAGCCTGAACCACAAAGCGAGACCCTGTCTCAAAAAAAACCTTAAAAAGAAAAAAACAAAGGTAAGTCTGAAAAGATTTTTTAAATTAGTTTTTCATATTTTCTCCTATGTTTGTAGTCCTGTTCATAAGGGAAATCACAGACACAGAGGAGGCTTTACACCATTTAAATATGTTACAATTGGGCTGTCTTTGATATCAGATAGCAGTGCTTGCTGAGTGCTCAGGCCTCCCACAAATTTGATTACAGAGCCTTTCAGGAGGAAACAGTCACAAGATTGCTCCGTTCATGAAATCCCATGTACAAATTTTCAAGCTGAAGCTTGAGAGACTCAAGATATTTCCTTTTTTACATTAAAACCATTTATTTTCTGAAGAGAAGGCTACAGCTATATTCAGGTTTTGAATGTTTCCAGTCTAGACAATCACAAGATTCTTTAAAACTTAGTTCCAGAAATAAATAACCCAAAGAACATCAAAAGCATCAGATGCCTTCATGAAAATCCTAAAATTTTTTGAAATGATTATCTCTAAAGTAACTGAGCCATGGCCTTCTCAAAGGAAGGGAACTTGTGAATTATTTATAGCAGGAGAATGTGCTTCTCTAAAAATCAGCTCTTTGAAACCTCTGAAATTGTAGTCATTGCTAAAGAGCTCTAGCCAAGTTTCTCAATCAACTTAGAAAATATAAATGATCACATACAATAGAAAGGAATTTTCAGGGCACTAGCACCACATTTCATGAACAATAATACTCTGGGCCACATATATAATTACATATATGCCACATATATATATATATGGCATATTAAGGGGATATTTGTTAAGGTAAATAGGAGTGGACAGAAGCATTTTAAATATTCAAAATACCATGTGATATATAATCAAGATAAAAATTATCGAGGAAGTATATCATGTTTTTTCAGTTGTACTGTTTTGAAGTTCAGTATCTTGCACTTGTCTAAAGATGCCCAGGACAGTGTGTCACTGGGTCAGGATAGTTTGAGCTCTTCAGTTAAGTAAGACTCACACTTGAAATTCTCTGACTTGGGACAATGGGTCTTCTGTCACTTGATTCGTTCCTGTTTTTCCTAACTTTTTGTGTCATGCTTTTTTTTTAGTTGTCACTAATCAATTTCCATCCTTCATATTTGCAGATAGCTTAGAGGATCCTTTGATAATTCAAGTATAGTGTAATTATCTTACTTTCCACATTTTATTCTGTATCATCTTATAGTATAAAAAATCTATTGGTCAAGCTGATTCCCTGAGGCCTAATAGCAGTTGTCAAATCTCCAAACATTAAAAACTACTGAGCCACAGAACCAACGTTTATCTTTAGGAAAATTTCTACTAAAATGTAGGCAAATAAAAAAATAAAAATTCAAACTTATGTTTGCATAACATTTGAATAGAAAAAATTAAGTGTTTGACTTCAAAAATAATTGATTAGGGTTAAAAGTTGTCAGTGTTGGAAGAATTCAGCTAACATAGACTAAAAATAGAATATTAATATGTAAGTATATTCAATATATGCAATAGGAATGTATCACATATTCCTAATAATTTGTTCACTTGTTAATTTTGAATATGAATGGTCAAAATGTCCACTATCCTTTTCCTCAAAACTTGTCCTGTAATTAAAGTTCTATTGTTCTAGTCTTAACTGTGATAATGATTTCCAAATTTGTTTCTGTACTACTGGGACAGAAGATGTCATGATGGTCAGACATAAGCTTTTGAATATTTTTTTTTCATTTAAAATGCTTTATTCACTGTAGTATTTCTTAAACATCAAAGGTAATAAAAAGAGGTTAAAAAACATGGCCTTCCATTTATCACTGCTTGGCTTTTGCCATGTGAAAAGTGTATTTAACCTTTTATTTCCTAGAGCTGAAACTCGATAAAGGTATGTGAGCTGTGTAATGACGGTGCTGAGTTAGCTCTGTATGCCTTTAGGAAAGTATTCTGACATTCGGTATTTAAGGCTTTGAATTTGTGCTCTGGTAAAGGTCAGAGTGTAAAGAAAACTTTAAAAGCACTGACTGTAGTAAGAGGGAGAAAAACTTGGTGGATTTCTGAGAGACTCTTGTAAGAGAAAGCTAATACTTTCCAGGAGAATTGAACTGCTGGGGACATACATGATGGGTCAACATCACAATAAAAAGCATTTCAAAAAAGGGTTGATCCATGAAGAATCTTTGTGACATATAAACTTATCAGCAAAATTTTAATTACAAAATATGAAAGATTTCATAAAAGCCTTTGCCACCATTTCTAGGTTTGCTATTTTAATTCCCAGTCATCCAAAGGATTTGAAAGTATTATCCATTATTAAACTGGTGCTGGGTCATAACAAAGAAAAAGCCAATTTGCTTCAGCAATATTTTCTTATACAATGTTCTCTTACCAATTATAAGCTATTTTCAGCATCCACAAAGCCCACAAATAAGCTACCAAGAAGAAAAATACGAAAACATTTTCATGCTGTTTATGAACATATGGTGCTGATCCTTGAAGAGAAATCTATTCAGTAGTTTCTCTGTTTTTTTCTGTTTGTTTTATTTCCAAAATATACTGTCAGGTGAACTACAGGTTAAAATACTTTTCAATCATAAAATGAGAAATAGCTTCATATTTTATTTTATATTTTATTTCTGATTATAAACCAAAACTTTCTCTATAATAGTGGCATTTTCTTGATTAGTAAATCATCTCAAATAATTTTCCAGAATATATTATACATATGATAAACTGCATATTTTCCACACAGAAAAACATTTCTGGTGTTTAATCCAGAAACCAATATCCTTCATTGTACCAATCCTATGGTCTTCAAATGCTTACATCACCCACAGTGTTGAAGAATGTTCTTTAAAAAGAGTAGCAGACTTGAATATGATCATTACCCTGTCAATATTTCTGTTCATTTGTTTAATGTTTTTGCTTGTTTGTGTTTTTGGGTACTGGGGATCAAACTCAGAAACTTGTGCTTGTGAGGCAGGTAGGTGCAGGTGCCACTGAACTACCTCCCCAGCCCTGTCTCTCAGTATTTCTGATATGAAACTATGAAGTGATTTTGAATTGCTCCTTCTAAATTTACTAGTTATAGAAATATTTCTTAAAACTAATTTTAATTGATTTTTCCAACATAAAATTTCTAACATTTGTTTTTTCATCTTTCATTGGGAGATCATTGGTAAACTCATTCTCTTTTATTTTCCAATTTTTGAAAACTGAAACTAATCACTGTATACATATGCCTAAATAACGAAGGAGTGAAATACAAAAAATGAAAGTTAACCAGGAAAGTTATAATATTGGCAAGGAGAGGGAAATTATGTTAAAACTTCTTAAAAGGGCCAGGTATGACTTTGGCAGTGTTCTATTTATTTCACATAGAAGTTTGCTTTATAATAACTTAATATATAACTTATGTTTTCTACTGTTTTCTGTATGTGTATGATATTTCTCATCAGAATGCTCCAGTTTCCCACCACGGCTGCCTGGCAAGCACAAGGTCCTGAGTTTCATTCCTTAAACCGGAAAAAAAAAAATGTTTAAAAAGAAATTTAGACTTTCATATTCTTTTCAATAAAAATGGGCATCAAATATATGGAGAAAATATTAGACTTGTCAGAGTCTTCTCCAGAGTAATATTCAACACAAATATGAGTGTAGAGTATGTTCACAATAAATGAATCTAATTATCGTACTTCCTACACTTCCAAAGAAAACAAAATAGCAAGAAATAATGCAACACTTCGTACTGAGCTTTTAAGGGGAAATGATTCAATAATGAATTAAACGATAGAAGATAAAAGGGAGGTGGTGATATAAACTGAATAAGTGCAATTCCAGAAATAAAGTTGTGGAAACTACAGAGGAATCTAATTTCCCATTTTAGTAACTACATCCAGATAAACCAAATTACTCTGCAGCGACGTCCGAGACGACGTCTCCACAGCTCGGTACAGCGGACTCGTCTATTTCTCCCACAGCGCATGTCAGCCCTGGTCAGCGTGGGCTCCGTCTAACGTAGACCCGGAGCACAGGGACCGAGGAAGGATTTCATCTCCACAGAGCTGTACCTGACACCTCCCCAGCAACAGGGAGAAAGGAACCGGGCGGCCAAACAGGAATTCTGAAATTCCTCTCGTAAGCCAGGAAGCAAAACACAGTCTGACCAGATATCATCTTCCTCAGTGTCATAAGCTCTTGTCTACACCTTGGTGGAACATGTCTGGAGATGGGACTTTTACGGAGCACTTCATAGTAAATGTGATCATAGAGGGCCGGAGACTTAGCTCGGTGTTTTTGGCGTCTCCCTGGCAAGCACAAAGTCCGGACTTGACCCTAGTAACCATATATCACAAGCTGAGCGTGGTGGCTCATGCCCACCAGCAATCAGTACTACACACCACAGTGCCAGGTTTCATGGCTCACGTCTGTAATCCCATCACTCAGGAGGCAGAGGCAGGAGGATTGCTGTGAGTTCGAGGCTCGCCTGGGCTACATAGTGAGCTCACGGCCACTCTGAACTATGAATGGAGACCGTGTCTCAAAAAAAAACAAAAAAACAAAACAACAAAACAAAACACCCTAGTGATCATAAACCAGGTCACCAGCTGACAGGAAGACCTCTCTAGACATCTTTTTCCCTCTGGTATTTCTTCCTCTCTTGCTACCATGAACAAACAGGAGGAAAGCCCACGTGAGGATGCAGAGCAAGTCAGCTATGTAAGCCAGGAGGCGCAAACTCCCGGTGCGTGTCTTCCATCTCCAGGGCCAGAGGAACTGTTCCTCTTGCTTGAGAAATATTTTTTGAAAAATCACTGTTGCCAATAATAATACTTCTTTACATGTACACCATAGTAACTACCAAAAAAAGCAGTGAAATCTGTATCAGTTTAAAATGTAAGAAAGGACATGAGTACTGGATTCTCAAATTTTCCTACTTATATATTTGTTTATATTACATCGCAAAATATGTCATTTTGTAGAATTTCTTGCTCTTTCCTAGCCATTAATTATTCCAAATAATAGAATGTTTTGCACATGTATGTATGTATATATGTCTGCTCATGTATGTGATAGCTATAATCTATATAGTTATACATTTATAGTCTGACCAGCTATGACAATTCCTTTCCAACAAAACTTATGGTAAGAGCTTCTGTCTCCACATTACTGTATTCATACAGTACTTACATACTTTGAGGTGTTTAGTAAGTAATCACTAACAAGTGATTTCTGTGCCCTATGAAGAAAGAGAAACTATTTCAGGAGGCCTGTGTTCACTTAAAAGCTTCCAACTTTTATATCTTCAGATGCTCTAAGTACAAAAAATACAATGAAATACATGCACTTTGTTGAGAAAAGTGGGCCAGATGCATTAACTTTTGATGTATTTAAAGCCAACTGTTTTAAAAAATATTAAGGAAAAAGTATCCTTCCCATGCATAAATTTGGAATAGGACAATATCACAAAGAATGGGGAAAAAATTTCTGTGCATCTTGAGTGGATCACAGAGGAAACTCAACCTTGGAGCCAAATTAAGAGCTAGATTCCTGCTGTGGCGGCTTCCTCAGTATTTGTCCTGTTGTGTCTGTGATCATAAGCACAGGAAGGATGACATATTCTTCTGTTTCAAAGAAGCATCAAGGCAATGTGTCTTTTGCTGTAATGTTTTAAATTTAAATATGCACTGTATAATTCTGATCACAGTTTATGATTTATTGAATGACTGATTATTGTCGTCTTGTAATAAATGCTTAGTGAATTGTAAGATATGAAATGGGAAATCTAATCATACACTTTAGTGTAGGAGATGGACAGAATTGAAAGCATTTTCTTACTGTTGTATCCTACATGTAAATATTCTCTTCTAAACACACTTTTATATGCCAGTTAAGTAAGAAGAATGTTCATAAGTTAAGTTCCTCTATTTCCTCTGCATTCAGCTGCTGCTTTCAGCAAATAGCCATATGAAATCAAATGACCTCCATCTCCACCCCTCAGACATATCACAGAGGCTTTGTCTTAAACATATTAATCTAAGTATCGGTGTAAAGAGAGAAGTGTTAAATATTTATGTGAGATCAAAAAGCAAGAAAAGGAAGACAACTACAAGTCTGTAATTTCTCACTACAATGTTATAAATGTTACTAATTGATGTAAAATGATATTTTATGAAATTAATTATACCATTACCCATGAACAGATCACCCCAAATTTTTAAAGCATTCAAAAGTGTATGTTGAAATTATTTATACCAACTGTCATTATCGATACATGATATCAAAGCATTTTAATTATTTAAGAATTAGTGACATTTAACATGAATGTTGAGAGAGTGAAGCAGCCTTGTTATATAAGTCCAAATTGCACTTTATTGAACCAAACAATTGTCTAAGCTTTACCATGACATTTCCTGAACAGCTTTTAAAATAAATTACAGAATATTTTTTGTTCTCTTCATAAACTGTTGACCTATTAAACTCAAAACGTATTTTTTTAAATTCTCTCAGAGACTGAAAATAGGGACAGCTTAAAATGAAAATGTCACTAAATAAGTGGTTGAACTTTGACAATATGTATATATCTGTCAATGGAACAAATGCATATGTAATAGTTTGAGAAAGAAAAGGTCTCAGGAGAAATTACCTCAGTAAATGAAAGAACAAAGTCATTTTATTGAACATAAAAATTGTTGAAAATAACAAATAATAGAGGTAAATTTTCTTCTCTTTAAACTTCTAACATTAATATTGAGAACCTGGAATTGTTATACACTATTGTACCATTTTTTTTCTTCAAGATACAGAAAATGATTGGTAGGAGAGCCATTTCCTGACATCAGTCAAAATATCCAAGTTCAAATGTAGCTTTCAGAAAGGAGTGTGCCTGTTTGACAACTGTGGAGAAAGACAGGAAAAACTTTATTTCTGCACTAAGGAAAATTATGACCAATATTAATGTAACAAAGACATTTCAGTTGTTGCTAATGAGATTATTGAACATCTCTCTGAGGTCAATGGAAGTAGAGCATGGCTAGCAAACAAAAATATAGAATCAACAAAATATAGAAAGTATTTTGAAAAGCTAATTCATCACTGTTACTAAAGGCATTGATTTTAATCCATTAGAATACAGCAGGGAAACCCTGTCACCTAGTCTAACAGATCCTAAGAATCAGAGCTGATCAACCTGTGGGTGGAGCCCAGTCCTGACATATAATTCGCAACATCACCTTGACCATTCATAAAGCTTCTCTGAGCCTTGCTTTCTCTACTTGCAGACAGGTGTAACACAGATTGGAAAGTGCTTAGAATAGTGTTTTTTGCTTAAGAAGCAATCACTGAATTGCAGGATAATATCATTTTTATTATCAAGGCTGTAAAATGATTTTATTCTCTTGTGTCTGAATAAGTTTTGAACTTAATGCCAGCAGTCATAAATAAATCAAAAAATAGCATGATAGCCAAATTTTACATTTCAACATTTGTGTTTTTAAGTGTAATGCAAACAGTAAGTTTAGGTTAATAGAGAATAATAACACCTTTACATAATAATGACTCCAGGTTAAATATAGTAGGATAAGAACTAAATTGAATTATCTCATCAGAAAACTTTTTTTTTTTTGGTTTTTTGAGACAGGGTCTTGTTTGTAGTTCAGGCTGGCCCTGAGCTCAGCCTCAAACTCACATCACAGAAATCCTCCTGCCTCTGCCTCCCAAGTGCTGGGATTACAGGCATGAGCCACCATGCCTGGCACTGTGGTATGTGGTACTGGTTGCTGCTGGGCATGAGTCTCCATGCCCAGTATTGTATGTGGTTACCAGGGATCAAACCTCAGTCCTTGCGCTTGCAAGACAGGTGCTGGAACCACTGAGCTAAATCCCCAGCCCCAGAAAGCCATTTCTTATTCATGCTGAGCTCAGACCCAGGCTCTTCTCTGTCCTGTGCTTCCACTGAGCTTTCTGAGGCTTCCTGGGCCCCTCTTTATGCCCATATCTCTCCACTAGTCAGTTCTCTTGCACCACAGGACATCTTCCACAGTAGTCATTGTGTTGCTAAAGCAGATGTGATTGTCTCTGCCCCATTTGATAACAGCCTGTTCTTTCCCAGGAACTGTGAGATCCTCAAAGGCTGGTTGGCACTAGTCTACCTTTCCAAATCTAAGTTCAACTTCCCACCCCTCAATTTCTCATTCAAGCTACCAATAAACACCCACCATTCCAGATGCAGAAAGGCACATGTCCTCCCTGTAGCCAGTTCTTTGCTCCTTAATACCCACCATGTCCCCAGTGTTTGATTCTTCAACAGAAGGGCACTCCTGCTACAGAGCATTGTCAGTGGTGCTACACTACTTAACACACAAAATAAATGTGTCTGTCTGTGTTTCTATTTGTTGGTCTTTAAGAGTCTTTTGCTTAGTATGTGTCTGCAGTACAGGGACGAGGCTGCTTTCCAGGCTCACCAGTGGTGCCTCAGCTCACTTTGACATCATGTTAGGCAGTACAGTGTCCAGAACAGAGTACCGTAACGTTTAGGAAGGACAGAGGGAGAATATAGACACATATTTTGGTCCATCACACTTACATCACTAAAAAATGACTGTCTCCACCTCTGCATTCTTGTTGCTAACATCACAGTTCAGGTCCTCACAATTCTCACAAAAAAAAAAAAATCTATCCCCAAATCATACACATTTGTTAGCCATAACTTTCAACGAAGTTGAATTATTTTAGTCACTACACTACAGATTAAATATAAGCAGTGAAAGAGGAGACTGGAATTGTACCAATTAAAAATTACTCTCACTATTCCTCCTGTTTCTATCGTATTACCATCTGCAGTTGTAGAGAATAAACTATAATCTGCACTATAAAACATACCGATAATCTACAGTATAATAGAATATGTATAGATAACCTGCAATATGAAATGTACAGATTACAGAGAATGAACACAGCAGATGGTACACAGCACATTGGAGAGCCATTGACAGCCCTTGGAATTCATATGTAATGCTTAATTCATAAAGCACATTAGACCAATTAGATAAATTCTTAGGTTACATTATAGCTTTTCCATTAACTAGCTCAGTGATCTCAGGGAAGTTACTGTGTCTTTCAGCCTCCTTGTCTATCAGAAATGATGAAAATATCCTCACCTATCACATAGGGTTTCTCTGATTATAAAAAATAATATAGACGTGATCAACTAGAATGATATCTTGAATGTGATAACTTTTCAAAATATTAGTTGTTATTTTTGTTATAAAAAGAGGGTCTCATCTATTGAGCTTGATAGTCCTGCATAACATTTTCATGTCATATTTTCCCATTTTGGGGGAATACTATTTTCCTGTTTATCAACCAGTAGTTTTTATAATTACATTCAGAATATATCGGAGTGGCAGATGTGAAGAAACGTAATCAAGGTTTCCTTTGATTAATCAATGTTTTGCTTTTTATTCAGATATTGTTGTTTCTTGTAAATGCTACCTTTGTTCAACTGCTAAGTGCTAAAAATTTGCAGCTGTTATAATTCAGATAATCACCTACCAGATATATAAAGAGTTTAAATTTGTACTTACATATTCAGATCAACTACAAGAGATACTAAGGAAGAAAATAAACATGAGAATTTGGCATAGGAACGGGTATTTGAAAAGAGTTCTAAAGAATGCAATTATTTTTATTTGTTTAATCTGAAAATCTGACCTTGCTAATATTTTTCATGGACGTATGCCTTTTATTGTTTCCAAATTTAACTCAGTCTTTTGTCTACAGAGCTTCTCTATTTTTTAGTTTATCATATGTCAGTATCTTGAAATATTTGTAATGCTCAACTCATAAAGTACATTAGGCCAATTAGATAAATAAACTATTTGAAAATGATTTTCTCATATATATATATAAATGTTATAGCTAATTAAATATATAATCAAAATTTCTGGTATCATTTCATTATGATTATGGTTTTAAAACATTTCCATAAATTTAAAAAGCTATATAATTATCATAAAGTACTTTTTTCAAAATTTGTACTCAACTTTGACATAAATGCTGCTAATAATTAATGACAGTAAGATAGAAATATTTGTCCTTTATCTTGTTTAATTTATCCAAATATAACAGTTAAATCAATATTTTATAATGTCAATAAAAACTTAAAATGTAAAGACACTATTAAACATAATAAAAGCCTTCAAAGACAGTATTAATTAAATTTTTAATTTAATTAAAATATAATTAAAAATATAAAATACTGATCAAGTGTTTAACTCACTTGGAATTTGAGACTTCATCTTTCAGTGCTGGAAATAGCAAATTAATGAATGGATTTTTACAGGAAAAAAATAACTTCAAAGTAGATCACATTTTTTGTGATTGAAAACAAACATTTTACAGGAATTATATGTTCAAACTGTTTACTCACCATGAATGCATTTAATTTTACATTTTCATTTTCTTTAATTTGGCCAAGAAATTTATCAAATAAAATTGAGTTATTTTTTAAAATCTCAAAACTTCAGAGAGGAACTAATAAGTGTGCTGTCTGGTATTTCCCCAAATGAGTTGATAATGGATATTTCCAAAAACATGAACACAAATACCTAGAAGAGCTTTATACATCGTTGCCAAGATTGGAAGTAGCAAATCATGTCCTTGGACAAATATTATGGTACAAATTTATACAGGAAAATAAAATTTTATTATTAAAAATAAATGAACTTTCCAATCGGAAAAAAACATGGAAGAATCTTAACATATACCTTGCTAAATAGAGAACCCAGATGGAAAGAGATTCTGTCTGTATGACTGCAGTAATATGATGTTATGCAAAAGCTGTAGACAGTTAAAGAAGAGCAATGGTTACCCAAGGGTTGGGGAGTCGTGGAAGCAATAAGTGAAAGATGGAACACACGGGACTTGTAGGGCAGTGAAACTAACATTTGTACAACAGAGTCATGATGAGAACATGACAACTGCATTTATTGAATCCCTTGGAATTGGCAACTCAGAAAATGAAACTAAAGATTTTTGTTAACACCCAGGTTCAGGTTGAGGTAAATGTTACTAGTTCTGCAAATCCAACAAATACGGCACACCAGAGCAAGATGCTAATCGGAGAAGTTGTGAGTCGGGAAGAGATAGGGCACTTTGTTTCCTTAATTGATTTTTTTAAACCTGAGATTATTAAAGAAACAAAATGTATCAAGTTAAATTTGAAAATCAATACATGTGATTGTGCTTCCAGAATCTGATTTCCCTGAAATAAGTTAGCATTCTTCTGAAGGGTTAGAACAAGTTCATTTAAGTAATTTAGGTATTGTTTTAAAAAGGAATTTAGTACAGTATGTAAAATATTTTCATATTAATACACATCTACAAATATGTATGACAGGCAAATATGAATGCTATCTGACTTTAAATAATAAACAGAGGAATAATTATACACAACTTAATAATTTCCACTTAAATGGCTGACCATTTGACAGCTACATAAAAGTATTTTTAGAAACTTGCTCTTGTATAGTTTTATTCCTTATCGACTACTGGAAAAAATAGAGTGTGAGAAGATTTTCATAAGCTGAGAATGCTCATTCTTTCCTTTATCTGAAAAATGTGACTTTGTTTTAATAATGTTCACAAAGCAGAATAATTCTCATTTTTTCTATTATATTTCATATCTTAAATAGCATTCCCCTTGAACTTGCAGGGGATACTGTAAGCGGGTATCGGAAGAATTCTTTCTAGAGCTTTCTCTCATTTAATCTTTCTTGGTTGTTAAGAGAATAGTGCACACCTGGTGAGATAGCTTTTATAAATCACAAAAGAAAGCTTACAATGTGATTCATATTTTTAAAACATTCCATCACTGACTGCCTTTTCCCCCCCTCTACCTTGAGAGAATGTCAGCTCCTTTACAAGTACATTCTCTCTCCATTTTCTAATCAAAACAATCAGGGCTGGGAGACAGTGGGATCTCTTTAAAACAAGGAACATCACTGGAATGCATTTTAGTGGAATTCATTTGCTAGTGGCAGAAAACAAAAAAAGGTCATTGTAGTGAAATCCGTGCTCTTGTTAGAGACATGAATCTTCATATTCTACACACTTTGTTAATCAGTGAATGAACAACATCGTGCCTGCAGCCAACTGACAGAAATTTTAACCTGATTAAGTGTCCCAGTATGCCTTAATACCTTTAAATGGAATTTTTATGGCCTGTTCTGCACGCGTATTATTAATACAGTGCCATCAAGAAAACCACAGACACGCATAATAGCTCATCAATTTGTAACTAAGCACTTTTGACCTTGTAAAATCAGCTGTCTTTCAGATTAATGTAGTTACATTTTAGGCAGAAAAAGAGGCCATAAAATTATCATACTTATTTTTGTAACATGTCAGGATGAGAATTAGGAGTGAGAGCCCTGTTGAGGGCTTCAAATTGATATTGCCGCCAACCTCTGACATCTGAATTACAAACTCTGAGACCTCATCTTCATAAAAAACCAGCTTCAGCATGAACATTTCAGCTAAAAGGAAACATATAATATACTGCAGGCAAGATGAAGGGGTAAAGTATAAACTTCTGTCTCTACCAACTTTCATATTGCTTACACAATTAAAAGGAAAAGTCCCCAGATTTCCTCTTCTTGCACACATACACATATATGCATAAGAACATGCTCAAGTCCTAGCAGTCAATTTCCAAAATTGAGAAAAAATAATATAAATATTGTATCATTTATCTATTGTTAGAAACTGAAAGTGTAAATGAGGTCCCAAATGTACTTTATAGATATTGTGAAATAGAAAGTAAATCTTCAAAGAGGAAGAAGAATGGGGGGTCAAATAAGGGAAAGAAAAAATTGAAGGAAAAAATGAAAACAGAGCTTATATATATGGAGGTAAAAGGGTTGAAGGGAGGGCAGGGGAATGGGAAAAATAAGAAGATACAAGATGTACAAGTACAATGATGAATGTGATCATAATGTGTACTTAAAATGTACCAGTGAACTCAATTTAGAGAAAAGAAGAAATAGCAAAGGACACTCAAAGATCCTAAAAGCAAATTGATCTGCAGTAAATCTATTACCTGAACTTAACTTTGAAAATTGTAAAAATTTTTTTGGTATATTACTTCCAGTAATATACTAACAACTAATGTGTCATAATTATGTATGGTTTATTGGGATAACAGATCAGTTTGGAGAGCTGCTATTATAATCTATCCTGTTTATTCAATCATAGTTTCAATAAAATAATTATAATCTCAGTAATTATCAAAAAATTATCTGACAAAAGGATATTTTTACTTCTGTCTTAAATCTTTCTCCTATGGTAGACAAGGATCATAAAAATATTTATTGAATATAGCAGGAGGTACCTATAAGAACTTAGCACCAAATTAGCAATGAAACACTAAGACAAACTTCTTAATATTGGTTTAGTGAAGACCAGAGGACTTTTATGAGTATTTTTAGGAAGAAAGTCATAGTTATTATCAGATTTGAGTACACTGAAACAAAATCTGAAAACTATTATGTTACTATAAGTATAGTAATAATAGATAAAGGCACTATACATTTTGATGAGATAAAGTTACATTCATATTGAAGAATATAAAAAGTAATTCAAATATTTGAGATTCTATGATAAAAACTAGAACCCCGTCAAAAAAATATAAAGAACCTCTTTGATGTGTGGCTAATAAATGCTACCATTCTCTTTGAGATATGTATATGTGCACTCACCAGCCTTTGGATATATTGAAAAAATATGCACTGTCAGAGTAAAATTAAATACTCAATAAACACCAACATTATTATTATATATGAAAATCTCAAATAATATTTTATCAGTGAGCGTGTGTGAACATTTGAATAAGGAAGACACCAAGAATATTCTGTGCGGCAGCTTTCCGGTATGTACTGAGATAAGTTTCAAAGACTAATGCTGACTCACAGTTGGAGGCGCCATTTACTGAGAATCTTTCTTATTACTTTGGGGCTGTGGTGGCACAGTACATCTTCCAGGTAATATCTGGACAAGGGGCCCATGGCCCTCATGGACAACTGTAAAAGCAGAAAGCAAGAGACTGGTGTCCCCACAAGTCCTGAGGGCACTTCCGGAAAGATCACTTCCTTCCTTGGAGCTGCCAGTTTCCAAGGTTCTACCAATGTCCAAACGGTTTCATCCGGAGGACCTGGGACTTTACCCATAGGCCTTTGGGAAACATTTCAGCCACAAACTCCAGCAAATAGCAACTGTTAAAATACCTCGGATCAGTACTCATCTAAAACTTGACAAGAGCTGCACAAAGTATGGAAAAAGAGAATTTCCTTTTTGGTTGAAAATTTAATGAAATGTCACAGTTAGGTAAAAATGGAATGTAAGTTTTATTTATGTAAAAAGGAGCATTGATAAAAAATTTCCTATAGCAGATAATAAAACACAATAAACAATGATTAAAACACTGTTATTAGCCTCAAAGTAGGTAAGAACAAATGGGATAGAGGCAGACAACATCATACACATGAGACAACAAATAAAAATAAAATGTTGCAAAATTTTGAGTTGTGCTTATCTCGTAGTGGAAATTTGTCAGTTACTAGACTTGACACGTTCAAAAGTAAAAAGCAAAAAGATAAATTTTGTAAAAGTAGCAATCTTAGAGCAGAGACGTCTTTCTAATTGTTGAAACCCTTGTTTTCTTCCATATGGACTATCCGGAGGTTTGCTATCCTCACATAACTCGGAGCCATCAAATAACACTTGCTTCCCAGTTTCCTTACATTTTGTGCATTGACTTTGGTCGCCTCCCTCTGCTGTTTCATAGCGCTGGGATTTTAAAGCTGGTAATTCTCACTGATTGATATGAGGCACGGATCAAACCACACTGGCGAGGAGGAAAAGCTCCTTCCATATGGAGAAAGGCGCCTGTGCTGGAAGCTCTGCAGGCAGAAACCAACTGAGGACCTTGCGCAGGGTAAATCCCAGGGGTTTCGCTGCCTCTGGTCTCAGAGGAACCTGGTACATCTCGGAGGCCGGAAGCTGTACGGAGACTTCCTGTTGGTCTCTGGAACCTAGAACAGACAGTAATTCTCTCTCTGCTGATCTTCATTTTGATGGAAAAAGCAGTCCTTCCAATATTAAAATATATGCTTAAAAATTAGGGCAGAGGTTATATGAATATTTGACAAATTCTTCAATAAACTTCCCCAAGCAGCCCTTGCTTCCCTTTCCTATTTTCTTTCATCTCCACCTCACCTCAAGCACTTCAGGGAGAGAGGCACTTTCTTCAGCTTTATTTTTCTCAGTTCCCATCTCTGCAAACTCTCGTATTAATCTGGAATCAGCTTGCTATTATAAGCCATTCTTCAGTATCCTTATAGGTAGTCAGTTTTTGTGATCTGAGAGCATTGTAGCATGTTTTTATTTTTATACTCTATTAGCATTTTAAAAATACCTTAAAAAGAAAATACAAAATACAAAATATTCCCACATTCACCTGAAATGGAAAATCAGGATGGGAAATTCTTCATAAACATAACAGCTATATTAAATTATTTTCAAAGCTTACTTATTTCTGACCGCATACAATTTTTAATAAGTTTTTATTAATACATGTTTCCAGTAAAATGATTCTATTCCTACCAGGGAGTTGATGCAATTTTAAAAATTCTTTGTTGAATGATTAAAAATCATTATGAAAGCCTTAAACAAAGTTAAAAGCAAGTGATGAGAAAACAAAAATTAAAAATAAGTTATGGATTAATGATTTAACCTC
>PVIR01025669.1:0-24671 GCA_004026965.1 Petromus typicus | reverse complement strand
CCTTGCGCTTGCAAGACAGGCGCCGGAACCACTGAGCTAACTCCCCGGCCCCCTAGAAACTCTTTCTTAACAAGGTCTCCAGGTGACCTGTATATTCCCTCTTTATCTTTTATGCACCTGCACTTCACTTTCATGGCTCAGCCTCCAAGCATGTGTTCATCATGCCAGGATGGCTTCTCTGGGATCTAGTCTGGTGGTGTTACCCTCCTGCTACTGCTTCAAAAGCATCATGATTTACCTGTCTGTTGCCCTACTTAGAAGTGAATGACCCACTCAGGGATCATGAGACTCTCTGACTTCCATACTCCGTGCGTGCTGTGTCCTTTGCCTGAATTCCACCCCAGCTCCCTCCCCTGAGAAGCACCTGCTCACCTGCCTCTCAGCCTCCAGCCCACTTCCTCTAGGTGTGGTCTGATTTGTGCCGTGTCCAGTCCAACCTGCCTGGATGGTTCAGTGTATGTGTCAGTTTGACTGGGCCACAGAGCATCCAGTTAATTTGTTAAACATTATTTCTGGTGTATGCTGTGAGCATGTTTCTAGGTGACATTAACATTTCAATCAGTAGATTATGCTCCCCAGTCCAAGTGGGCCTTGTCCAACCTGTTGATAGTCTGAATAGAATAAAAGGCTGAGTAAGAAAGAGCTCTTTCTCTCCACTTGACTGCAACCTTCAGGCTCAAATGGTTACTATTTCCCCATCTCCAGCTTGCTGACTATGGTCTTGGGGACTTGTAGCTTCCATATCTGTGTGAACCAAATCTTGTTCTTTTCTTTTTATTCTCTTCTCTTTCTCCTCCTCTCCCTGTCTCCCTTCCTTTCCTTCCCTCCCTCTCTGTCTATCTATCTTTCTCACCTCTAGACTAGTATACTTTCATAACCCTTTAGCAAAACACTGAAGAGAAACACATTGAGCTATCATCATAGATCCACATGTGTCTTCCTCACCAGACTCTGAATTCCCTAAGGCAAACTCTACATTTGGTTTGTTTCTAGGCCAAATACACAGTAGTTGCTCAATAAACACTAAATTACAGAGGCAGTTAGTAAAGGTCCCATTGTCTGCAGAAGAGCCCCGGCAGAAGGCAGGCTGGTTAGGAAAGTTTATTCTACATAGTCACTGTCTCTCTGCTTCCCAGGGGAGAGAACTCTCTGCCAGTGAAGGGTCTCAGGAGAACAGTGCTGTCTCAGGTAGTGCCACTGCTGAGAAATGCCACAATCTCCAAAGTTTCCTTGATCCTAGTCATTCTTCAAGTCAGCCCACTTTTCTGAGCAGCTAGAAGCCGGGCTTTATTCCTAGGAAGCTGAAGAGAAGCAGATCTATTCCCTATTTCAATGACTTGGAAACTGTGCTCTGGAGAGGGAGTTCCGCTCTGGCTAGGGGGCAGAGCACAAGGCAAGGCCTGGGCCTGGGGAGGGAGTAGCTGCTCACTGGAGTACCAGGTGTGGGATGGTGCCATGGACCAGGGACACGGGGTTCCCGAGGGCAGCTACTTGGGCTGTGCTGCCTACCGGAGCTGTGACTCGGTGCCATTCACCTTGTAAACAACTTCTTTGTTTTGAAAATTAGGAAACATTTTTATTATAAAATATTTTACTCTAAAGATGGGCGATTTATGTATTTATGACAAATTTCTGGCAGACATAAGTAAAGTGTCTTCTTTTAACAAGGTTGATTCATATTGCTCCATTTCCACTGTTGAAGGAGGAATAAATTTCATAATGGAAAGATCTTGTTTAGGAAAATATAAATTATGGAATGCAATCCTCAGACATACTCTCAAAAATATCCATATTTACATTAATTTTCTTAGTACTAGTGTGATGTATTTTATATAAAATGGCAGTAGAAGGAAAAAGACACAACCAAAACTTTGAAGTATCAAAAGAATCAGAAATCATTTGAAGAAAAATTAAACGGTCATGTTTAAGAAAAATGTATACTTGATGGTAAACAAATTGGAGGCCATTGATGCCAACATCTCTGAAGAAGGGAATTTGAGGTATAAAAAAGGCCAAAAAACTCATTTTAACTCTGAAATCAGTGATCAGCACAACTATGGCCCATGTAAAAATTCAAGATCAATTTCTCTGAGACACAACAATATTTTTAGAAGAAATTATTTATAATAATGAAAAAATTATAATCTTTCATTTTCCTAAATGATATAGATAACTTAAAAAATCATGACGAACTTGAACTAATGGAACTATGTAAAAATTTACAATTGAAATCAACTGCTGTGCTATCCACAGCATTGACCTGTGAGAAACGAAAATCTTAACTGTTTTCTAATCTCTCCTGCTGACGCTTTGCAATACATTTCAACAGTAATTTGCTGGACACGTTTCTGAATTCTTTTGTAGCTCTTAGAATATATTTAACTTTGATACTGGTTGCCAATGGAGAACAGCTTTTTGAGATTCAATGTGTTTAATATCGCTTAAAATGTATCACGCTTCTAGCGACCGTTTCTAGAAAAACAAGATGTTAGAGAAAGTATTAAAGTTATTAGAATTTGTCTTCATGAGGGTGAGATCCGTGCCTCACCCTCAGCCTCCCTAACAGTACAGGCTCAGCCAAGGGTTTACAGGTAGGGGGCTCATTTTAGAAACCCGGTCCCCAGGAGCTGCGGGGAGTGAAAAAGGAGAAAGTCAGTCCAAGTTGTGCAGCTGGCTACTGCTGCAAGCACCTGGCTTCCCTCTGGCTGGGACCCTCCAGGGAACCAGGTCCAACACATCTAAGACTGTTTTCCCACTGGGTAAAGAAAGGAGATTTCTTCACTGGTCAAAAGCTGGTGGCCTGTGTGGGGGGTTCATTCCCTTGTACTTCAGTTCACTCTCTGTCAGGGTGTCTTATGTAACCACAGCAAAAATGTCTTCAGAGTAGAAAATGAAAGGCCTGGGCGGGTGGCGGGGCAGCTGAGTGAGTGGCCGGTGAGCTGCACTTGCACACAGCTTGTTGCCTCAACAACAGCTGCAGAGAAAAGGCAACCAAGGGCTGGTGGTCTAACCCAATGGTAGAGTGTCCACCTAGCACATGCAGGGCCCTGTGTCCTATCCACAGGACCATCCCACCCCTCATATTGGTGACCAAAACCTATAATCCCAGCTACTCAGGAAGCTGAGGCAGAAAGACTGCAAGTTCAAGGCCAGCCAGGATAACTTAGTGAGACTTTGACTCAAAATTTAAAAAAAAAGGTCTGAGGATGTGGTTCAGTGGTAGAACACTTGGCAAAGCATGCCTGAGGCCCTGGATTTAATCCCTAGGGCTGGAGGGGAACAAAAGTGGCTATAAGATGATGCCCAAGAAGTATATGTTGTATATCCTATACAATATATTTGTTGTATATCCTATACAACATATTTAACTATTTTGAGACAAATAATTATAGTTTAATTCTAATGACTGTCAGGAAAAGCTCAAGTTTTCTATTTCATTTACAACACTTTATTTTGGTTTAACACACATACAGTATGCATCTTAAGTGGAAAGCTCAGTGAATTTTAAGAATTCTTGTGGGTTCTAAAATTTTATTTCATATAAAGTGACTTGGCTATAATTATTAAGAGGTAAATAATCTACTCATTTAAAACTGGCCATGGGAGAGGGGGCGCTTGCTCTAACTTGCATTTAGACACCACGCCAACAGCTGTTGTTCCCCGTGGTAGCCAGAACGAATCACATCTATGAGTACAGCAGCCTCTTTCTTTGCTTCTTGGTCCAGTGGCAGGAGGAGCCCAGAGTGGCCAGGAGGCGTTTCTTCTTCCAGATCAGAGGACCCACTGTTGGGTCCATCGCCACGGCAGTTTTCCCTTGGGGGATTCAAGTCGTCTACACCAGAGAGCCAGAAGTCACAAGGAGAGAAACAAAAACATCACATGCATGCCATTAAGAGTAGTAGTGATAATGAGCTACTTCTGTTTCTCCCATGGATTCCTGGCTGTGGGAGAAATGGTACCAGACACTGCAAAGGAGTGAATACTGAGATAATGAAAAATTTCTCCTTTTCCGCATATGTACATTTTCTAAGTGGTTTATAATGAATAAATACTACTTTAGAATAAGGAAAAAATTTAAACCTTCTATTTGAGATGCATTAGGAAACCTTGCTAATTAGTGAGCCGTGAGCCCTTCCGAAGGCATGAGTCGCGCGGGGTAGGGACTGCCTCTCTCCTCCCCATCTACTCACAGGCACTGGAGTTATTCACAAGACAGGAAGTGCTCAGGTCTTCTTACAAAAATACTTCCCTCTTGTTCCTCTCCTTAGCAGGTATGAGTGGGTGCTGGGGGTGAGATGTCGAAAGTAAGCATTTAATTTAATATACACAGTGGAGAGAGCCTTTAATATAATATTAATTCATTGTGCAAATTAGCAAGGTTTAATAACCACGCGAGCCATCGGGAATCCTGGTGTGACTCAGAATGACATCTGCATTAATGGTCTAATTAATACTGTATATGTTAATAAGAATCTCATTAAAGCCAGGGTACAATTATCAATGTAGGATGCAATTCCTTAGTGTCTATGGGCCAATGTAGTGCTTTACTGATTCCAGTTGCAATTTTCAATGATGAATGACCTTTTAAGTCTCATTAATTGATTTAGAAGGTAGCGATTAGTGTAAAAACTCAACTCCTTTGAAAGTACAGAAGCCACTGGTAAGACAGTGATGATTACAAATCAGGAGAAGCCAGGCAGCTCATGGCGGGGATCAGAGGATGCGTAGCGGGCGACAGGAGGCAGACAGGTAAAGCAGGCCCACTCATCCGCGGCCTGCACTGTGCCCATGCCTGGGCATTTGACTCTGCTGCTAGCAACCTTTTAATAAGATCAAATCAATGCTGATTAACTTCTATGGAAGAATTATTTTTCAAAGGACCAGAAAGTTAATTGATTCCTTTGGTCAGTTTTTTTATTCAGTTTAGTGTCTCTTTGCAAATTTTCCTATTCCCATTTTAATTTTACTGAAATTATTTCCCACAAGGCTGCTGTTTCACCATAAAGTCTTTCTTTCTTTCTCTTCTTCTTTTTCTTTCTTTCTTTTTTTTTTTTTTAAGTTTTTTTGAGACAAGTTCTTACTTTGTAGTTCAGGCTGGTCCTGAGGTCAGCCTCAAACTCAGCAATTCTCCTGCCTCTGCCTCCCGAGTGTTGGGATTACAGGCGTGAGCCACCATGTCTAGCACTGTGGTATGTGGTTCTGATTGTTGGTGAGCTTGAGTCACCAAGGCCAGCATTGTTGTATGTGCTTATGGGGAATCAAACCCTAGACCTTGAACTTGTAAGGCAGATGCCGGAACCATTGAGCTAAATTCCCAGCTCAAGACTTAGTTTCTTAATTGGTTTTTTTATTTTGTTCCTTGAGAGGATGAGCCACGTGCAGCTGGAAGGAGGCGACCATACTGAATACAGAAAATCAGATTTAAGAAGCAGCAGACAGGGCTTTAGTAAACTGTCTTGTTTGGAAGGCCAGCAGCGCATGCTGGAGTGGGTCAGACGTATGCGAGGGGGGAAGTTTTGACCCCATGTTTTCGAGCCACAGCTGATGGGACTAGGGCCTGACAGTCACTCCATCCTGCTAGTAGTTCCCCTCCTGCATGGGGTCAGGAGAAGGTACCCAGGATGGAAGAAGGGAACTGAAATTCTGGCTGTCTTTGAAGGCTCACTTATTTGCTCTGCTTCAGTTTCCTTATGTGTAAATGAGGTGTTGCCCAGTCCTGCCCGAGTCCTAACTGGGTCTCGCTCATATTCTGGGTTTCTACCCTTCGATCCTTGACTCCTGATCCCACAGTCTGCCAGCTCAGAGATGGTTCTAGATAACTGAGTGGCCCCTTGGCCAGAGCCAACTGCAGCTCCCAGCCTCTGCTATCCTGTGTGGAGTCTTGGGTCCTCTGTCCCTGTTACAACTTCTCTTTTCTCTACCTCATTCAGTTCATCCTTTGCTGTCATCATTTTAAATCCTTGTTCTGTGGGGATGATTTGTCCTGAGGCTGTAACTGGGAGCTCTCAGGTCTTTCTGTTGAAGATAAAACAGGTTCCTGGTGCCTGCAGACCTGTCTGGGGCTCTGTCCAAAGGCTGACAGACCTGCTCAGATCCACTTGAGACTCACGAGTGAGAGACCTAACACTACGCACTTAGCATCTGCCACGCTGTGCTGGGTTTTTCAAATGTCAGAATCTCAACTACCCAGCATCACTGAGTTTATTGTGCACATCTTTTTTTGAGACAGGGTCTTGCTTTGTGGTTCAGGCTGGCCCTGAGCTCAGCCTCCAACTCACATCACAGCAATCCTCCTGCCTCTGCCTCCCGAGTGCTGGGATTACAGGCGTGAGCCACCACGCCTGGCACTGTGGTATGTGGTGGTACTGGTTGCTGCTGGGGTGAGTCTCCATGCCCAGTATTGTTATGTGGTTGCCGGGATCGAACCAGGGCCCTTGCACTTGCAAGACAGGTGCTGGAACCACTGGGATAAATCCCCGGCCCTATTGTGCACATCTTGCTGATGGGAAAATCAAGACTGGGAGTGTCAGTGGTCTGCTGAAGGCCGTCCTGCATGTACTCATTATTTCAGCCCTGCATCGTGTTTCTAGGAGGAATCACGCCTGGTCCCAGGGTCTGCCCAGCAGCAGACTCAGAAGCATTGGCGGGACCTCACTGGCCCACAACCTCCTGGATGAACAGACCAGCTGTGCTAATCGGCTCTGGGCAGCACCTCCTACTTTAGCCCTTTTCCTACTAGAGGAAGAGAGGGCAGGAGGAAGAGAGAGCAAGCACTAGAAGTGTCCCACCCCTACAGATAGGGTAAACCAGGGACACTGAAGTCCTATCTGGCACACAGAATGTTGTCAGAGAGGAGTGTTGTCCTTGGAGGTGGTCTGGACACACCCCTTACTGTCCAGAAGGGAGGAACCTGCCCAAAGTCACGTCAGGGCAGGGCTGGGCCCACCCCACCTGGCTGGATCTGTGCTTTTTCCGTAGCTCCACGGGTCAGCACAGAGCTTTACAAAAGCTTTCTTTCCTTCCCTCCTTCCTTTAAATCTCCCATTTAGAGTCACTTTCTGCTTTCCCCTTGATAAGAATTTCACAGCAATTCACACACCCTGAGGGGTGAATGCAGAGCAGATTGCAGGAGCCAGCCCGTAATTATCCTCCTTCTGCTCCAGGAGGGAAGAATTCACTTGTATTGGGATGAATGCTGATGGCTGTCACCCTGGCTAGTGTTGTCTGAGTGGCCTGTGGGCACCCTGGGTGTGGGAAGTGGGGTTGGGGGCAGAGGCCACAGAGGTGAATCTCCAGCAGGGAACTGGAGGTGAGGCCACAGAAACAGGCAAGGCACAGCCCTGCAAGGTCAGATGGGATCTGGACAGTGTGGGTGGCTGGCTTGGGGCAGCATTTCACATGCGAACTTGGCACTGTAATCAGGACTTACAGCTGGACGTGCAGATGCCTGTTAGGCAACTAAAAGTAGAATGAAGCTTGTTTCTGCCTCCGTCTTTATGTTTCCCTTATTATTTCAAAGCTTTGGTTTGGATCTGTGCTCACTTCTACAGAGAGTGATGTTAATGGCTTAAGAATAGTCTGTAATCCAATGTTTATTCCCCCTAAAGTTACCGAGCCTGTCTCATTGCTCTTCAGCACTGTAAACATCAAGCCAAGGGTAACTAATGTCATTTTTTGGTTTTGCAGGGACATCAAATTGCCAGCCCTTACACCATGCGGGTCTGACCTAGAACAGTGTTTAGAAGTCTCCAGCTGTGAGCTAGGCATAGTGGCACATACCTGGAATCATGGCACTTGAGAGGCTGAGGCAAGAGGATTGCTGCAAGTTCAAGACCAACTTGGACTTCACAGGGAGACCTGTCTCAAAAAAAAAAAAAAAAAAAAAAAAGCAGCAGTCTCCAGCCATTGTTTGAAACTGACAGCCTCCTGGGATTCCAGGAAAAGCAGAGTGTCACAGACAGTACAAACTGACCCCATGATGTCCTATAGGGAGCAATTGCCCTAAGGTGGAAACAAAGACTACCCTCCAATACCAGGAGCAAATTTCCCTCTCTGGTGATGGTGGTTTTCCCAAGGACCTCATAGAACCCATCCTAAGGTACTGATCACCAAGACCAAGACTTGGCCACAGTTACCGGTGCTGCCAGCTGTGACACTTCTTCCTCTGGCTATGCAAACCCTCTGTCTTTCCCTTCCCTTCTTCACCTTTTGATAAAATCCCAATGTTTCTGTTAGCCCTTCAAAAACAGATCTTGAACTTCAGTACCTGTTCATTCCAGATGGCCCTGCTCATCAAAGCTCCTTTTAGGCCTTTTACTAGCCCTTGGCTCCTTAATGCACCAAGTCTGGTCTACTGGGACCCCTGGCACTGGTGCTTTTGCCCCAGAATTCTGGTAACAGCATGAGCAGAGCCAGGGATTTAGCTCAGCGGTTCTGGCACCTGCCTGACAAGCTCAAGGTCCCAAGTTTGATCCCTGGTACCACATACCACAATGCTGGGCAGGGTGGCTCACACCTATAAAGTCCAGCACTTGGAAGGCAGAGGCAGGAGGATTGCTGTGAGCTCGAGGCTAGCCTGGGCTACATATTATGTTTGAAGTGAGCTTGAATTACAAAGCAAGACCCTGTCTCAACAAACAAACCAAAAAACCAGCATGAGCAAAGGTGTGGCAGCAGGAACTGGAAAGAAGGTTTGGCCACATGAATAGGTGAGGTTTGGGAGGGGAGGCTGGGAACATGAGCACATTTATGTGTTATAGGTCTTGGACCTTGGCTTTAGCTAGGTCGTAAATCAGCTGCCCCAGAGCAGATGGAGACCTCCTCCAAAGAGTTTGTTGTCTCCATGGTGCTTTTGTTTTGTTTTCATCTTAAAAGTATTGAGTTAGTTTCCAACCTTTTAGAATTGGAAGATTTCACATGAGAAATGGATTCTTGGCTCTTAAGAAAAATGTAAAGAGCTGGCAACACCAGGGATGCATTTCTGCCCAGCAAATGAGACTGCTATGTATTTGGGGCTGTGCATTGTGTGGGGGGAATGTCACGCACGTCAGATCTTCGGAGGCGTCCCTACCTCCCCTGAAGATTAGAACCACACTGGAAGCATAGTCAGAGACACAGAAGATGTTTCTAAAATAGCAAGGGCAAGAAACTCACAGATGAAAATTAACTGTATGGTGATATTTTAGAAAAGTACATATTTCTAGAAAATACTAGTGACCTGTCCGTGGGAGTTGGGATGAAAGGTGACTTTTATTCCTTTTCTTTGTCTCTGCTTTCATAAGGAGCACATGTCCATGAGGCCATGCTCGGAGGCCTGGCGGTGAGCAGCTCTGCGTGGCCACCTCTTCCTTGCCGTGATGTGCTGCCTTGCAGCAGGCCTGAAAGCCATGAGGCCAAACAGCCACAGACTAGAATATTCCAAATAATGAGCCAACGTGTACCTTTTGTTTTTGATAATAAAAGCAATAAATAGAAATCATTTAAATTAGTTTTATAATTAATTTTTAAAATAAGTCAGGTGGCTGTTAAAAAGCCTTTCAAAGTCACCCAGGGACATATAGGAAGAACTTCAAACTCTTTAGTCTGCTGACCATGCCCCTTCTGTTTGGGGTAGGTGACCCCTCAGCCTTGTGTTCGGCTGTATCTTTGGGCACTAAGAGCCCTTATTCTCTCTGTACACTTTGACTTTTGGACAGTGACATGTTTCTACCTGTTTCATCTTCTATCTTTCCTTTTAATCCTCTTCCCATCATCCCAAGCAAGTTATATGCTACCTCCTTCATGAAGCCACCACCTTTTGTTCTTTTAGTCTGAGACCCTTGATGAGCTTGCCAATGACCGAGTCAATGCATACCTTCCAGAATATTCAGGAAATGTTATCTTAAAGGAGAAGTGAGCAGTAGGTGTAATTGTTGGTCATTTAGTACTTGACAGTTGCTAAGGCACTTTCACATACCCTATTGCCACCCATCTGCTGTTGCTCCCTTCCCCAGAGGGTCAGTCATCAGTATATGCCTACTTACCTCCCTGGACTCTGGGCTTCTAGAGGTCAGGCACCATGATCTTATTACCTGCTGGTTTGTTCAGTGGTCCTGGAATGCAGACAATGTTTGTCTCCATTAGCTGACTGGCCATGAAGAGAAAAAAAATAAAACAAAAACCAAGGATTTTAATCAGAAAAAAATGGGTTCAAGTCCCTGTCCTCCCTCATAATGCCTGAATGACTGGCCATGGACAAGTCTTTAACCATCTGTACACTTGTTCAACTGTAAAATGGGTTCATAGCCTGCTCTGGTGACTAAATTAAATGACCATGTAAAAGTGCTTAAGAAACTGTCAGGTATTAAACAAATAATAGCTGCTGTTTCTATTCCTTTCCATTCTTCAAAGGTAGCTTTTCCTGCATGTTCTGGGTGATATGAACTGACTTACACAAAATCACTTGGTAAGTTAATGGTGCAGGTAAAATAAAAATTCAAGTCCTTTTCTACTTATAGCTATGGAGTGTCTTGTTAGCAGCAAGTGTTAGAAGGATCCAGGAGAAGTCACTGACTTGTCAGGTAGTTGTTCTCATCTCCCTCATATGCTGCTGGTCTCACCTGTGTGAGCTGCCCATAGCCAGCGCCATGCGGCAGCCACCATCTGTCCTCACCTAACGCAGAAGAAGGTGTGCAGGGCCTGGGTCAGCCTCTTCACACTATATCTGTAAGGCTCTCCCAGCTGCACAGCTGAGGGGGCACAGGGCTGGGCTGGAGCCAGGGCCCCTTTTGCTTTGTGCTTACAAGGACAGACTCCACCTAGGAGTTGGGAAGAGGACTCTGTCACCTGCACACTTGGTCCTACCTGGACATTGGTCCCTCAGGAGCCAGAGGCAGAGATGCTGGGCTGTGGGAAAATGTGCTCTCAGGACTAAAGGCTTTCAACTTTGGGCACCATTTTTCCTTGGTCCTTGAAAAGATGTACTAAGTGTGGGCACAGGGGCATGAGAAGTTGGAACTTTTTAAAAAATTATTTTTTCACTTGTACATGTTTAGGGTAAATAATGATTCCATTCAGCATGGGGAGTTGGGACATGTACACAACACATCTCGATTCTTTTTTCATTCCCTCCTTCTTCCTTCCCTTCATCTCATGATGGGATTTGGGAAGAGAAGTTAGAACATTCTGGAACACACATTTTGCACAGGCTAAAAACTGCATGCCTACGAAAGTAAAAAGGAGTCTTGCACAAGAAATGGGCACCCTCATTTCTGATCTCCAGCTTTGTGAGCTTGGGTGAGCCACCTGGCCTCCCTTCCCCTTCTCTCCGTGTGAAAGACGCCTCCCTAAACAAATTCTCTACCTTAACAAGAGCCTACGTGCCAAGGAGGGCTCAGGGAACAGGACAGACAGTCCCTATTGTAAGGTGGTGGAGATGCCCTGTCCTGCCATCCTCCCAGGGAGGAGACGGCTGGGTAAAGTGCTTTCTACAATAAGGCTGTGTCTGAGACCCATCAGGGCTACAAATTAGTTGATCTTTAGCTTCCAGAAAACCGCTCTTCCAGCAGGTGGATAATTGTGGTTCATGTCAGGAGGAGAAAAACCTATATTAATGAGATCCTCCTCCCTCACGCTTCATTTGACTTCTCCACACTGACTTGAATCAAGATGGTAAAGGCCGCAAGTTCGAAGCAAGTCAGCTGTGGAGTCTTGATCAGAGATCCTGATGTCGTGCACACAACTTTCAGGCACATAATTAGCGAGTACCTGACAGTGGAGCATGTCCAGGATGATCACAGTCCATCTGCTGATTGACTGTCAAGATAAAGGGCCAGGTGGGGAGGTCTGAGAGCCCCTAGGCTGAGGGGAGGATGGCCAGGGAAAGTTTCTCAAAGGAGTGAGTTGAAAGCTAAGTGTAAGAAGATGGGGAAGGAGGGACAGGAAGGAGAGCTGGAGGAAGGGCAGCTGGGACCTGCTTGTGTGGAGAAGTCAGAGGCTGGACTTAGAATCAGGGGCCAGAGAAAATCACACATAAAAGCAGAAGCAGGTACTAGTGAAGAAAGACTCCATCTGTTGTACTCAGGGTTTGCAAGGGAATAGATTTAATACAGGACACATAATTTATAGGATTTATATATTTATAAGTCACCCAAAAAGTCAAATGTAGAGAATTGCAAGGGATCTAGCCACACAGTAGAGACCCAAAGAATCTAGCTCTGGCCTGGATCACATAGCAGTGTCCTGCACAAGTCCAGCTGGAGGCATGAGGCCCAAGGCAATGTCCTTCAGGGGTCCAGCCAGAGGCTTAGAGGCCAGGGCCATATCTCAAGCTTGTCCTTATCAAGGATCTGCACGGGAAATGTCGAAAGACCAGCGGCGGAAGCTAGAGAGCCTGCACTAGCAGGGTGAAGAGTTTGTGCCTCCATGATGAGGGATCCACACTGGACCCCAAAGTGATCCTCCAGGTGAAGATCAGGGCTGAGAAGAACAGCAGCCACACCCAGGGCCAGCGAGGAGTCCCCCTCCTCTGACGATGAGAACAGCCAAGTTGGCCTCAGGAAAACCAGCCCCAGCAAGCTTCTCCAACAGCATCAGCAGAACGGATCTTCCTCTCCGGGTCTCTTTTTGTTCCGTGGCCAACAATCCTCAGGTGGGTCTTCCATGCCCAGAACCATGCTGATTCAGTTCAGCTGGGCCTTACAAACTGCCCGTTCGTTAATCCACTACACCGTCTCCGTCCATCTGTGCTCCTATACCAGAATACGACAGACTGGGCGCTTTATAATGAACGGAAACTTAATGGCTCACCTTTTGGGAGGCTGAGAAGTCTAAGACTGAGGAGCCTTATCTGGCAAGAGCCTTTTTTTGGCACCACTCCAAAGCAGAAATCAGAAGAGTGAGAGAGTGAGAGGGGGCTGGATGTGCCCTTTAATAAGAAATTTGCTCTTGCAATAACAGCATTAGTCTATTCTTGCCCTAATCATCTCTTGTTCCTTTTCTGGATTTCTTCTTTCAGTTTTTGGTGCTGGGGCTTCAGCCCAGGCCTTATCCATGTTAGGCAAGGTGCTGTACTGTGGAGCTGTAGTCACAGCCCCCAAACACTTCGCCTTAGACTCCACCTCCCACCGCTGATGCTCTGGGGATCATTTCTACCGTGTGCCTTTTTGGGGGGATGCATTCAAAGCACAGCAGACCTGTACTGGCCCAGTCTTTTAATTTATAAATAGGGACAAAGGCTCAGAGAGGAATGAAGCTTCCTGGAGAGTAACATTAAGAATCATGACTTACATGTCAACTGAGACCCCTTTGAACTCTAATAGTCACAGTTTTGGGGTCCAGAGAGGTGTGAGCATGGCTGTTACTGTTGGGGAAACCAAGTGAGGCTGCCCCGCTGGTTAGTGCAGAGTAGGAGTGGGAAATCACACTGCAAGTACGCAAGTCCTACGCGAGCTCCTCTGTGCCCATTTTGTACCAGGTCACATTGATCCATGCCAACTTTGGAGATGTCAAAAGCTGTCTATTCCAGTGGGGATTAGGCTGTGCAGCTCAGGAGAGCTGCCTGGGGTGGTTTAAAGTCCCTGTGTCATACTGAACCCGAGGCACTTGTGCCAGCATCTCCAGGCGAGGACTCAGCTGCACTCCCAGTGACCTAGCATCCTGTCTGTATCACCTGGGGTCTTGTTGCACTGGATGTGTTCATAGCCCGTGGCCAGGACACTGAAATTTAAAAAATTTTTAATTTACACATGAAAATTGTATTTTATATTTAATGGCTACAACGTGGCATTCAATACAGGTATACAATGTGTAACGATAAGATCAGAGTAATTGGCATATTATTCACCACACAAATTTATCATTTCTTTATGTTGAGACCATTCGAAATCCTTTCTACTAGCTATTTGAGATATTCAACTAAATGTTGTCAATGAGAGTTTTGTAAAGCTCTGCAGGTGATGCTGATGTGCTGGTCCAGGAGGCAGGGCAGTTAGGAGTCTACACCTCTCTCCCTCTTCTTACTTTATTACACGAACACACACACACATACACACACCTATCCTGGCCTCAGCATTTAAAATCCTGTTTCAAGCTGTCCAAGGAGAATACAGCCCCACAGAAGGTGGCCACATGAGGTAACGCTGGCTGCTGCTCCCACACCTGACAGACACAGGGGCCCAGAACAAGTCAGGGGCTAGATCACAACATTTGAAGACCTACTTGTCCCTGTGTTGGTGCAAGTGCCAATCTCACACTTGCACAAACCTGTGAGTCAGTGCCCCTGGCTCCCTGGGCACCTCGTCTCACTCAGCCTGAGCCTGCAGAGCGGGCTGCTCTCCTACGATGCCTTGCACCTTCCAGCGCTCTCCCCTGGATCTTCTATTTCTTTCCAGAAGGCAGTTGCTACCCCTGCCTCTTTAGTACCTCATTCCTGGGTTCCATTCCACCTTCCAGGCACCAAACAGCTTCCTGAAGTAATGGTTTTCAAAGGATGATCCTTGAACTGGGCAGGACTGATTCTTGAATGCAAATTTGCAGGCCTCAAACCGGTCCTACTGAGTCTGAACTTGGTAGTGCCACTATGGGTCATGAAACAAGCCCCGGGCTGTTTCTGATGCCCACTCAGGCTTGAGACTTACTTCCTGGGACTGAAGAGCTCAGCACCTCTGGTCCGCAGGCCTAGCTCTGCCTGGCTTCCTGGTGACAGCACTTCTGGAGCCAGCCCCTCTCTGTGTAGGAGGTACCTGTGGCAGACGTGTGCAAAGGCCCCTGACTTCCTGGCCTCCTGCTCTCTTGGGATGTCCTTGCCAGCCTTGCTCTGCTTCATCCCAAATTGCCTTTAGCAACTGGCCTCCTGGCAGCTCCTGGGCCAGGATGTCTATTGCAGCCACTATCGTCTCTCAGACACTATTAACTGAAAAGGAGCTGGTTGGGCAGGTCTGACTAAAGAAGTAGAGTCTAAACAAGGAGAGGGGTCTCTGCAGCCATGGCCGCAGCTGGAGGGGCTCTGTGAGCTCCAAATACAATGGGCTCCACAGATGCCTGGCTGAGGGTCACTCAGCCAGGGTGAGGACAGCTGGGAAGGGGATTAGAAAATATACATTCCTGGGGCTGGAGATAGGGGTAACTCTAGACATGCATCCTCAGGATCCCGCAACACAGTTAAGGCTTAGGTAGCTAACTGCACTGGGAAGTTACTCATTCAGCATCTAGACCCAGGACTTTACAACCTAGAACTATCACCATGTGTGGGTAAGAGGCAGGAAGAGGGAGAGAAACCAGATAGAGATCCTCTCCCTAGAATAAGAGGCCAATAAGGACCAGTGTTTGTGGAACACCATTTAATCCATGTTCTTGTTGCTGTAACAAAATGCCTGAGACTGGGTAATTGGTAAAAACCAGAAATTTATTTCCCATAGTTCTGCAAATAGAAGAGTCCAAAGTTAATGTGAGACTCACATAATCAGAGTTAATTTCTGTTTAACCCAAATCTGTTCCCCTTTCCCTGAACAAATGGAACCTTAAGAATATGACCTTTTACCTGACTACGGTAGACTACCCTTGCGTGACCTTATCTGCACAGCCCCTCCCAAAAGGTGAGATAACCTCCTTCAGAACAGATGCACAGAAAACAGATGGATTGGGTGTACTGTAGAAATAACTGTAAAACTGTATACTCTGTTAAAGTGACTAGACCTTTGTCCTTGCAACAGTTGTCTGCAAAGATAATGATGTGACCGCCCTTTATCCCATTCCTGTGACCTTCAGTTTCTTTAAAAACCCCCTCCCAGTTTTAATTGATCACTGTACTTTGCTAGAAAGTGAAGTCTATGTGCATGAATAAACTTCCATCTTTTAATCTCTGCTGTGTGTCCCAGTGTGGAATTATCTCTCACTCTGTGGCATTACGGTTAAGATACTGGCAGCTTTAGGGCCTGGTCTTGCTTCCTAAAATGATGCCCTGAATTCCGTATCCAGCAGTCCTGGAAGAGAGGACTGCTCTGTTCTTGCATAGCAGAGAAATAGAAGAGAGAGAACCTTCTTCTGCTAGCCCTTCTCAAAATGGTATTTATCCATCCAGAAGGGTGGCACCCTCTTATCTCTGTCTCCAGCACCATTTCCCTGGAGAATAAATTCCCAACATGAATTTTGGTGGATATGTTCAAGTTGCAGTACTTACTATGCAGGTCTTTCTAAGTATTTTACCTGCATTCACTCATTTAATCCTCATAGCATTGTAATACTATGACTGTTATTATGATTAATTATATACTTGTACATACTCTCAGAATACTAATTTTACAGAGAACTCAACCAGGGCACAAAGAAGTTAGATACTTGTGCTGGTAGGTGCAGAATCGGTTTTGGAAACCAGGTGGTCTGACCACCAGGTTCTCCCCCTCCCTCTCCACAGGAGGCCACACACCACAAATAAATTTATTAAACAGCAGGATTAGGGCAGAGTCAGAAACCAGATCCTCTCCTGGGGATGTGACACATCAGCTCCCTGTTTTAAGCCTCAGTATTTTCCTCTGTAAAGGGAGTTAATAAATCCTGTGGGGACACCCTCCCTCATCACACTGGGCTGAGGATTAAGCGGGCAATGGAGGTAATAGGGACATGAATTTAAGAGAAGGAGGGCTGCCCTAGGCTTCTGTTCACCTGAACTCACATGTCTTGTCCACGCTCATAAGTCAACTGTAATGACACTGCCACCTGTCATTTGTCTGGCTCTGTACAGACAGTGGCTTGACCTGGCTGCAAAGCTCAGAGTGTCTAAGGAGGAAAGGAGTTTTCAACAGATGCACAAAGGCAGCCAGAGCCAGTACTGGCTCCTTTCTCTACTTTATATTTGAAATTTCTCATAATAGAGTCAACAAAAAATGCACAGAGGAGGACCCAGCTGGGCCTAGATTCTTGGCCTCAGGAACTTGCTGTCTGCATTCTTGTACTCTATGCCATAATGTTGCAGAGCAAAGGCTGAATCTCACCAAGGATATAGTCCACTGATGTCCCTGCTCGCTGTAGATGGTGGCCTCTCTGTAGATATCATGGGAAGATGGGAAGGGCTTAAGGCTGGGCCGGGCAGTTGGTTCTGGGCTTGCAGCCCGTGCTGACTGCTTCCTGCTTGGTTGCCCTTTCCCCGGCCTGTGCTGAAGACACTCAGGGAAAGAGTCAGATAGGTGACCATGGGTGGGCAGGCTGCTCATGGAACATTAGGAGGTCTCCAGTGAGAGGCAGGAACTTCTACAAGGGAGGAGGGGCATGGAACAAAAGAGTAGAGACATCCAGCCTTTCCTTATGAGTGTTACAGATCTAGGAGCATAGCTGGTGGCCTCGAGCAGTTCACAGCAAGATCTGATGACAGCAGTGTAAGGAGTGCTAGGCCCCAGAAGAGTTCACCAAGAAGGGAAGGAGCGGCACCAGCAGCTGGCACTTACATGGGCACTGAATAGGAAGGGGCATGAGCCCCAGGTCTGGGAGATGAGCATGGCTGATCTCTTAACTATTACCCATATCTATGATCTTAGACATTTATCTAAGATGAATGAAGACATACAATTACAAAAAATGCTTAAAATAAAGCACATAACAGCTTTATTCTAATAGACCCAAATCAGAAACATCCCCTTATCTATCAACAGGAGAAGGATAAACAGTGGTCCACCATGCAATGGAGATCAGTCTGGATAGACACACTGTGATGTGGGTGAGCCCTGAAAACAATGGGCTAGCTGAGAGATGCTTTACGTGATAAGACTCAATTCATATCATGCTCTAGAACAATAAAATTAAAGAAAAAAATCAGAACAATGTCTTCAAGGTGAGCATAGGAGTTGAAGAGGAAACTTGCTGGCATGAAGGCCACATTCTTTATCTTGATGGTGGGTTTGTGTTACACAAGTGGATGAATTGGCAAAACTCTTGAAATAATAAACATGAGATGTGTGCATCTGATTATGTGAAAATTTACCTTGAAAACCTGTAAACACATATGGAACCCTAGCTGATGATATACATGTTGAGTATTTCTAGATAAAGCATATTGCTGTCTGTACCTTATTTAGAAATGCATCCAAGAAAGAAGATAGATAGATGGGTGGGTAGATGAATAAATAGATGATAGAGGAAACAAGACTAACTGTTAAGTAGGTCTGTGAGTGTTCACTCCACTGTATTTTTTCGATTTCCTGTATGTTTGAGAATTTTTGTATAAAATGTGATAGAAAATAAACTGATGCTAATTACAATTTTTTTTTTTTTTTTTTGAGACAGGCTCTCACTTTGTAGTTCAGGCTGGTCCTGAGCTCACTATGTGGCCCAGGCGAGCCTTGAACTCACAGTAATCTTCCTGCCTCTGCCTCCTGAGTGCTGGGATTACAGGCGTGAGTCACCATGCTGGGGCCACTGAGCTAAATCCCTGGCTCCTCTAAGTGCAATTCTTAGCTGGATCCTGACTGACATAGACTATGTATGTCCATTAATTTATGCAAGAATTCTTCTATTGACTGACATTCAGGATGACATTTTCTCTCTTGCTATTAGGGGTATGAGCCTTATTTGTGTCTTTTTGCAAATGTGCAAGATTGTATTTCTAAAGCCTTGAAATGGCTTTGCTGGATGAAATGGTTTCCATCACTGTTTTTAGATCTATTTTTTAATATAATAAAATTTATTCAACAAGTTTTCCCCATCTAGAGCTATACCTTGGCATAATATTTGATGAAACTTAAGCTTGCTTAAAATTTCTTTTTTGGGGGCCAGGGATTTAGCTCAGTGGTTTTGGCATCTGCCTGCCATGCGCAAGGTCCTGAGTTCAATCCCCAATAACCACATACCACAATGCTGTAATCTCAGCACTCAGAAGGCAGAAGCAGAAGCAGAAGGATTGCCTCGATTTTGAGGCTGGCCTGGGCTACATAGTGAGTTTGGGGCCAGCCTGAACAAAGTGAGACTCTGTCTCAAAAAAGAAAATTGCTTCTTTTAGCCAGATACAGTGGCTCAAGCCTATAATCCCAACTACTTGGGAGGTAGAGGCAGGAGGATGACCAAGTTCAAGGCCAGCCCAAGCAACTTAGTGAGTTCTTTCACATTATTTAAGATCACTATATGACCACTGTTCTCTGATTCTTGAGACTCTCTTGTATGAAAGCTGAAGCTGGGAGAGGTAGGTCCTGCTAACTGCCAGGTCCTGTCCCTGAGTGCCTGGCACGACCCCTGGTGTGTTGGGTAGTTTCAGTGTGGTCATGTTCACAATACCCAGCATCACCTACAGCCCCTCCTTGTCCCCTCTGTCCCGGCTGAGCCTCTCACCACTTTATAAGGGGCCTCAGAAGCTCCCTCCCAGAGGGGAAGTGATTTACTCAGGCTCACACAGGAAGTCCAAAGTGGAACTCTTGCCTACATGCTTCTGATACGAAAGGTCGAGGCCTTTCCGTGCTTCACTGGCCTCCAATGAATATACCCGAGGAGAAACAGAGCAGTAGAGACTGTTGGGTTAGGGTGATAAGATCTTTAAAGGAAAGGAGGAAAGATCCAGAGAGGGTAGCCACTGTCATCTTCAACGTCACGAGGACCTACATGTCTACCCAGGAGGCTCAGTGGGGATGGAGGTAGCAGAGAGGAACACTGGTGTCCTGGCCAGCCAGTGACCACACACGATGCAGGCAGACCAGGCTCGTGGAGAAGACAGTGTCCTTGTGTACAGGGAGCTGCCTCTCAGATCTGGAAGTTCCTTCCACACACTCCTGGGGATGCCAGGGTGCGGTGAATACCAAAGATAACCAGGCCAGGGAGGCTGGCTCTACTCCTCTCCTGTCAGTGTCTTCTCAATCCCCCCAAAAGAAAAGGAGAATGAGAGAGGAGCAAGAGACACCAAAAGTAGACAGACACCTACCGGTGACAAGTGACATGGGTAAGGACTGCTGCCAGCCAAAGGGCAGAGTGCAAGGACAAGAAGGAGGCATCAGGAGCAGGAGCTGTTAAGAGTGTAAAGGAGTGCGTGAGAGTGTTGCTCAACCAATCCACACCCAGTGTGTGGGCGAGAGAATAATAGCGAATGCCTTTTAGATATTTCCAGTGTCAGAGGGAGTTCCTGACGACCTGAAGATAAATTTCTTGATATAGAAGAAACCAATCAACTAAAAACCCCATTTCCTCCTAAGCCCTTAAGCTTAATTTCAAATTTTAATGTCCTAATTGTAACTCCAAATTCCTTTAAACAGTCTCATTACTACTCACTTAATAAAGTTCCTTTAAGCATTTTGAAGTGCGTTTATAAATTTGACATATCCTGTTTTTATTTGGAACACTTCACGTGCCTGACCTAACAAGCAAAATCTTTCCAAGCACTTAAATTACTCTTGTGACTTTAATAGATCAAAATCCTAAATATTGTGAATCTCAGGTTTCTCATAAACATTCTAGTACTGTTTACAAAACTAATCAAATTCTCCTACAACTTTTAATTTAAAATCACACATCTAAAATCAATTACCCATTACACATTTACAGTGTAGTCTAAGATATGTCAAATTCTCTTATACCCTGCAAAAATACCAAATATGTACAGATCATTTCTAAATTTAACACAAATGCATTAAAATTAGGGGTTTAATTGACTTCATTATGTAATATAGAACTTCCAGGGATTTTAAAATCTCCCTTTTCACTAAGGGAATTGGTCCCTTAGCCCAAGAGAATCGAGGAGGCTGCCCCGCAACACTCTTCATTTCTAGGAAGCCAAAGTTCTCAGCAAGGGTGTGGATGCCACCTCTCAGGGATGCTGCTGCTCAGAGCTGGTGGCTGGCACTGGAGACTTAAAGCTGTACCCGTCCTAGGTGATTGCAGTCGTGCACTTTTTAATGTGACATTAGTGGATTCCAAACCCACACTGTGCAAGTGCAGCTGGACTCATAATATAGGCCCTTACAACATTATCTAAATTATAAATCTGAGTTTGTAACAGCTCCTTGGGGTCGTGTTACATCTAGTTTTTTCCAAATAATCACATTTCAACATCTATTGGGATTGCTTCTGTTCTATCTTTTCTTTTCTGGTAGGGATATTACTTGCAACAAAATTTAAAATAATGCCTGACTGGATTCTAGCTGACTTCAGGCCTTTGCCTGGTTCAGTGGTCTGTTGACTAAATTAAATTTAATGGTGTTGCATCAAAAGTGGGATAAGCCAGCAGATAGCTGGTGGCCATGAAGGTCCTGTATGGAGAACCTGTGGAGGGTCAGTGATGGTTGACCACATTACAACATTCGCCCTGAAGCCATGTTCTCTGAGTTGCTTCCAGCCGAAGACTGAGCACAGTGGAAACGCTGCCGCCCGCGCCACTATCCAAAGGCACTCTCACTTTGTCCTCAGATACTTCTTCTAATGAATCTCTTGCATATCTACCTCTGTTTTGGTGTCTGCTTCCTGATGCAGCAGAAGTATGAGAGGTACAAGAACGCAGGTAGAGTGAGCAGTGGACTTTGGAGTTTGGCTCACACGCTCGCTGGCTGTGTCAGAAGCACCTGTCTCAGAGGGGACGTAGATCTCTGAGAGTTGTGCATGGTACAAGGTGGTGGCTCAGTTGCTGGAGATTTCACAAGCAGTGGCCTGAGAAAATGTCACACTAGAGGATCATACCTTTGATGGTACACATGTGATGGTGGTCACACATGTGAAGGGCATAGAGCTCACCTTTCCTCCTGGGGGGAGGAGACTGCAGAACCTGTGTGTTTTCTCTATCAAGTCTTGGAAGAAACAGGAGCCCTCTCCTCAGGGGCTACTCCTATTTCCACAATTGCCGAGACATACACAGGTTTAAATTCTTGCAGAATCTGGTTTGAGACATGCTGAGTCTGATAAAGGAAGAAAAGGTTACACCTCAAAGAGGTGCAAGATTAGCTAACACCTACCATGGGGAGCCAGAGCTGGCTCTGAGACTGAGATTGGATTTTGAGGGCATTTGCTAGGAGGCTGAAATGTAAGACTGAAGAGCAGTTAATTATCATCCTGGAGACACTGTCTCAGGGTACTGAGCTTTGACACCCCAACAGGCGCTCTAGGGTCAGAGCAAACTCACTAAGAGCTGAGGCTACTCTCAGAAGCCCAGCGACACTGCTGACCCATCCAGAGCAGAGTGGGGATGCCCAGGCCACCCTGGCAGGTGAGATGAGGAGTAAGAAGGCCCCAGAAATGGTCATGATGGGAAGGGTATCTTCTGCGAGGCTAGAAAATCCTCTAGAGGTTCACATCCCAGAATCAAGTTGCTCTGGCGATGGGGCTCTCTGCATCCCTAAGTGGGCACTCTCCTCTGCCAGCTAGACTGACATTTGGATACCTGAGTTTGTTGACAAACACATGAAGCATGATTTGAGAAGAAATGGTGGTCACAGGTGGGGGAAATAGGGTACCAACCACCCAGGGCGGAGCAGCAGAGAGGGTGATGAGCCGCAGGAAGCCTGGAAGCATTAACAGTACACAGCAGTTGTTACATTTGTGTCTCCCTCAAATTCTTATGGTGAAAAATAAATTTCCAAAGGGATGGTATTTGGAGGTAGAGTCTTTGAGAAGTAATTGGGTTTAAAAGAGGTCATGAGTGGGGCTCCACGGTGGGATCAGTAGCACTGTCAAAAGATGAAGAGTCCACAGTTTTTTCTCTCTCTCGGTCTGTCTGTCTGTGTCTGTGTCTCTGTCTCTCTCTGCCATGTGGAGGTTCAGTGAGGAGGCAGCCTTCTGTCAACTTGGGAAAAGACTTCTTCAGGGAAGTGATCTGCAAACTCTGTATCTTGAACTTTTTGTCTATTCTTTAAGTCACAAAATCCATGTTGTCTGTTATATCACCATGTTAGTTTTTTATTACTATAACAAAGACTCGAGATAATCAATTTGTAAAGAGAAAAAGTTTATTTTGACTCACAGCTTTGACAGTTTCAGACCAGGATCAATTGGCCCTGTGGCAAAGTAATGCACCATGCAGGAGTGTGTGGTGGAGCAAAACCCCACCATAATGGCCAAGACTTGAATACAAGAGATGCGGGTCCCGCTATTCCCATCGAGGCAGGCCCTACCTGACTGGAAGACTTCCCACTAGGCTTTAACTCTTGGTGCTTTCACCATCTCTCAATAGCACCAAGAAAATAACCATGCACCGGTGGACTTTCCAAATACCAACTGTAGCACAGTCCAAGGAGACAGAGATAGCATCACTAGGAGCAAAACAGTTGGGTGGCCAGCAGGGTGCCACATCGCATCTGTATTCAGAAGAGATGTGAGGGCAGGAGCAGGTGCACCCTGGCTGAGGACGGCTCCTCAGCTCACCCCTCACTTACTTGGTGCGCAGACCTGGGTCAGATTTCATTTCTAGGCAGCACTAACTGAGAAAGGGACAGGTCACACTGTGTAGGAGGACCCCAAGCCTTATAGTCACTGTGTTGCGGTGGCACCTTTTCCTCTCCCAGTTTCTCAGGAACTGGAGAACTGCACAGTCCCATCGGCGATGGCTCAGCTCTGTGGCTGGAGTGGACAAGCTCTTGCAGACAATAAATATATGAGCATGGCTACTTCTTGGTACTACTTTATCTAGAGACACTGAAATTTGAATTTTATATAATTTTTACATTTCACAAAATTTCATTCTTTTGAACCTTTCCCTCAACTAGTAAAACATCTATATGCCTGGTTGCCCATTGGTGGGAAGAAACTGGGTCCTGAGGTCCTGACTTCACTGACGCATTAGTGCGCTGGTGAGTGTGCAGGTCAAGTCACCTGCCTGGGTGAACCAGGTTGCTGGGGGATGTGTTCTCTCCCTGCCGCCTCCCTGTGCACTCTGCTCTGCTCCTGGCTGTCATGAGGCAAGCAGCTTTCCTCCAACGCGCCCTTCTGCCATCATGTTTCTGTGTCACCAGAAGGCCTACTCAGTGGAACCCATTGACCATGGAGCAACACAGGGAGTTGAAGTAAATCTTTCCTCCTTTAAAAAGAGTGTGTGTGTTTGTGTGTGTGTGCACGCACGTGTATGTGTGTGCACATGCACGCGCGTGCATCTGGTTTGTATAAAACTCAGCAGTGGGCAATGTGTATAAGCCAATGAGTCACAATGTGGCATCTCTTCTTTTGGTATGTTGACATTTTTTAACCTAACATTTTAAATTAAAAATTAGAGCACCATCAAAGACACATATAACATAAATGAGTGCAAGGGGCCAATTGTAGGAAAATAAGATGTGTGTGTGGGGCACTGGAACATGCATTTCTTATACTCAAAGTAAAAATGTATTCCCATTTAATGGTAAGCTTCTGTCTGTTAGTACATGTTTTCTATGGAAAGGATACAACCCTTGGGCATCAGTTTGCGACCTCTGTGTCTGTTTTTGTCATTTTTTTCAGCTCATGCATGCACAAGGTTGTAAAATGTAACATCCTAAAAGACCCCCACACCCCTAGTCCCTCTGTTAAGATTCTCAAATTTATTCCCTTCCATGTGAAGACCAGCAAATTTAACCCCAGGACAAGGACTGGCCCAGAGTAATAATCGAGCTGCTATGTTCAAACTCAGTTCAGTCTAAGTCTCAACCCAGGGCTGGGCTCCCACATTCTTCCCTGTGTCCTGCTGCAGCTCAGAGCAGCAGGAAGCTAAGGCTGGCCAAGTGCAGCCCGTTGCTGCTCATTCTGGCTGTACTCCTTAATTAATTCAT
>PVIR01025668.1:0-24683 GCA_004026965.1 Petromus typicus | reverse complement strand
GGGGGCCGGGGAGTTAGCTCAGTGGTTCCGGCGCCTGTCTTGCAAGCGCAAGGGCCCGGGTTCAATTCCCCGGTAACCACATAACAATGCTGGGTGTGGAGACCCACACCCAGCAGCAACCAGTACCACATAGCACAGTGCCGGGCGTGGTGGCTCACGCCTGTAATCCCAGCACTCGGGAGGCAGAGGCAGGAGGATTGTGATGTGAGTTTGAGGCTGAGCTCAGGGCCAGCCTGAACCACAAAGCGAGACCCTGTCTCAAAAAACCTAAAAAAAAAAGATGCAACAAACATATGAGTAGAATTAAAGAACACTGCTAGGGCCAAGGATTTAGCTCAGTGGTTCCAGCATCTGCCTGGCAAATGCAAGGTTCTGAGTTCGATTTCCAGTAATCATACACCACAGTGCCAGGCATGGAGGCTCATGTCTGTAATCCCAGCACTCGGGAGGCAGAGGCAGGAGGATTGCTGTGAGTTTGAGGCCGGCCTGGACTACATAGTGAGTTTGGGGTCAGTCTGAACTACAAAGTGAGACCCTGTCTCAAAAAACTAAAAAAAAAAAAAAAAAAAAAATTACTAGATTTAAAAAAAAAACTAAATAAAAATCAATAACAAAGTTGGGCATGGTGGCACTTGTAGTCTCAGCACTCTGGGAGGCTTGTGGCAGGTGGATTACAAGTTTGAGCCCAGTCTAGGTAATTTGGCAAGACCCTGTGTCCAAATAAAAATTAAAAATTAAAAAGTCAGTAACGAGAGCTAGAGTATACGTCAGTGGGTTTTGTCCACAGTACCATAAAACAAACCCAGAAACTAAAAGCAAAAAAATCCCAATGACGTTTCTTTACCTTGATAATTACAAATTAGAAAAGGCTGCATGTGGTGACACACCTGTGATCCCACCAGCTGGGAGACTGACAAAGGACTGTAGTGAGTTCAATCCCAATTTGAAGTGCCTAGCAAGACCCTGTCTCAGAAAAACAAAAACAGATTAATCCCTAGTCCAAACTATAAGCTTCAATTTTTGTAAGTTTTTGTTATGTAGCTCAGACTGGTCTTGAATTCACTATGTAGCCTAGGCTGGCTGCGAAATCTCAGCAGTCCTCCTGCCTCAGCCTCCCAAGTGCTGGGATTACAGGCGTACACCATCACACTCGGCTAATTTTCGCTATTTTTCCCCCTGCAATGGTTTATTCCACACAGAGGAGGGGCCCAGTCCTTCTTAACAGCTGCTTTCCTCGTGGTAGCCAGCATATTACTCGATTTCTCGTGGTGTGGACGTGCGTCCCCACTCCTCTTGTGATGAATGTGAGGGCCTGCTTGTGCTGGGAGAGCTTGAGCAGCTCCTTGGGGAGCCACCAGTAGGGGGCAGGCAAAACTGCACACCTGGATCATGCCTGGCGGGAACTCGAGTGCTTGGTGAAGGGCCCACAGTGGCAGCGGGGCCATGGGTTGCTGGTTTGCCACATTCTTGGTCACCTTGTGGCCCTTGCTGAGGCCCAGGGCCATAAAGTGGTGTACAGCCATGGCTGCTGTAGCCATTTTTGTCCTTTGGAGACCGGGTCTCCCTGTGTAGCTGAGGCTGGCTCTGAACTTGTGATTCTCCTTCCTCAGCCTCCCAAGCACTGAGATTACTGGCATGCACCACCATGTCTGGCCCAAAATATAAACATTTTTATCTTACAAATTCGCTTTTTGGTGTTGGTGACAACAATCAAAGGCCTTATTGATGCTAGACAAAGTGCTCTAACACTGGCCTCTAGCCCTAAACCTTTCTAAATATCAGGATAAGTACAAAACCAAACCAAAAAGGAGACTATAGAAAAATGCTGCTAAATATAAACACATAGATAAAAGAAAGTGAAGCAAAGCCAGGCATGGTGGTACACACCTATAATCCCAGCACTCAGGAGGCTGAGGCAGGAGGATCACTGTCAGTTCAAGACCAGCTTGGGATACACAGTGAGACCCTGCCTCAAAGAGCAAAAGCAAAGAATATGAAATACTGATACTAAACATCTTTCATATCAATAAATACAAATGGCTGGTTTTAGCTCATGTATTTAAAGACAAATATTTTGCCACTTGGGTCATTAGGCAAACAGTGTTCCCTAGGAGAGTGGATATGGCTCAATGGCAGAGCATTTGTCAAGCAGGCATGAAGCCATGAGATCCATCTGCAGATCCTAAATGAGAGAGATGGGGGCGGGAGAGCTAGAGTGAGCAGTGAGAAATTGATTTAGAAATGTTTCAAATACAAGAATCAGCAAAGATATTTCAGTCAAATACAAAGAAAGAAAACAGAGTGCAGTCTTTTTTTTTAAGGTTTTTTGAGACAAGGTCTCACTGTGTAGCCCAGGTGAGACTTGAACTCACAGCAATCCTCCTGCCTCTGCCTCCCAAGTGCTGGGATTATAGGCCCGAGCCACTGAACTACATAGTGAGACTCTGTCCCAAAAAGGAACAAATAAACAAACTAAATAAACAAATTTTTTGTTTGTTTGTTTGTTTTAAGGTTTTTTGAGACAGGGTCTCCCTTTGTGGTTCAGGCTGGCCCTGAGCTCAGCCTCCAACGCACATCACAGCAATCCTCCTGCCTCTGCCTCCCGAGTGCTGGGATTACAGGTGTGAGCCACCACGCCCGGCTCTGTGGTATGTGGTACTGATTGCTGCTGGGGTGAGTGTCCACGCCCAGTATTGTTATGTGGTTACCGGGGATCAAACCCGGGCCCTCGCGCTTGCAAGACAGGCGCTGGAACCACTGAGCTATATCCCCGGCCCCAATAAACAAATTTTTAAAACATGTGATGTGGTACTCTGAATTGGACCTTGAGATTAAAACATGGATATTAAACTGGGTAAGGGGGTCTGTGCTTATAGTCCCAGCACTTGAGAGGCTGAGGCAAGAGGCTTGCTATGAATTTGAGGCCACTCTCAGCTATTTAGCAAGTTTGAGGCCAGCCTGCAGTACATAGTGAAACCCTGTCTCAAAAAATAAAAACTAAAAACTGGATACTAGTGGGAAAAAAAACTGGCAAAATCTGAAAGAAATGTCTGAAGTTTAGCAAAGAGCAATATACCAAACCAGGCATGGTGGTTCATGACTGTAATCTCAGCAGTTGAAAGTCAAGGCAGGACTGCTGTGCATTTGAGGCCAGCCTGTGCTACACAGGGAGTTTGAGGCCAACTTGCAGTACAAAGTGAGACCCTGTTTCAAAAAACAAACAAACAAAAAGAGCAATATAACTAATATTGCAAACCAGCATTGTGGCATACCTCTGTAATTCTAGCACTTGGGAGGCTGAGGCAGGAGGATCACTGAGAGTTTCAGACCAGCCTGGACAACTAACTGAGAACTTGTCTCAAAATGAAAAAAAGTACTGGGGATATAGTTAATACAAGGCCCTGGATTCAATCCTTAATATCACCCCCTTAAAAGAGGAAAAATTGGATTCAAAAGAAGGAAGAAACACAAAATAAATTCAAAGAGAGTAGAAGAATTAAAAAGAGAAAAGTTTAAAGAAGTTAGAAAATATATATGGTAGGATGAATAAATAAACTGATAATGTGAAAAAGGTAGCTGAGAAAAGGAAGATATCAATATAGAAAATAAGACATGAGGGCCGGGGATTTAGCTTAATGGTTCTGGTGCCTGTCTCGCAAGCGCAAGGACCTGGGTTCGATCCCCTGGTAACCACATACAATACTGGGCGTGGAGACTCACGCCCAGCAGCAACCAGTACCACATACCACAGTGCCGGGCGTGGTGGCTCACACCTGTAATCCCAGCACTCGGGAGGCAGAGGCAGGAGGATTGCTGTGATGTGAGTTGGAGGCTGAGCTCAGGGCCAGCCTGAACTACAAAGCGAGACCCTGTCTCAAATAAATAAATAAACAAAATAAGACATGAGAAGTTAACTATAGGAAGAGGACATTTTATTTTTATTGTTTTGTTTGGTTTGTTTTTTGAGACAGGGTCTTATTATGTGGCTCAGGCTGGCCTTTAACTCTTGGCAATCTTCCCTGCTCAGCCTTCCAAGTGTTGGGATTACAGGTGTGTGTTACCACACTGGGAAACTGTTTTTGTTGTTGTTTTTTTGAGACAAGGTCTCCTTTGTAGTTCAGGCTGGTCCTGAACTCAGCAATCCTCCTGCTTCTGCCTCCTGAATGCTGGGATTATGGGCGTGAACCACCACACCTGGCACTGTGGTATGTGGTACTGATTGCTGGTGACTATGAGTCTCCTTGCTCAGCATTGTTGTATGTGGTTACCGGGATTCAATTTGGGACTTTATGCTGAACCACTGACCTAAATCCTTGGCCCTGTTTTGGCTTGAGACAGGGTCTTACGAGGTATTTAGGCTGTATTTGAATTACTAAGTGGCCCAGGCTGGGCCCAAACTCAAGATAATCCTCCTGCCTCTGCCTCCTGAGTGCTGGGATTACAGGCGTGAGCCACCATGCCCGGCATTAAGAGGTCATTCTAAACATTATGAAGGACTTCTTTACACAACTCTCATGCAAATAGTTTAAAGATCTGAAAGAAATGGATAATTCGTAAGAAAATACAATTCACCAAAACTGATCCTAAAAGAGAAAATTCTATATAATTTTCTAAGAAGAAATACAGAAAGTCACAAGGAGCTACCCATTTCCCAAAAATACAAGATTCATTCACAAGGGGCCGGAGAGTTAGCTCAGTGGTTCCGGCGCCTGTCCTGCAAGCGCAAGGACCCGGGTTCAATCCTGGGTAACTACATACTATACTGGGCATGGAGACTCATGCCCAGCAGCAGCCAGTACCACATACCACAGTGCCGGGTGTGGTGGCTCATGCCTGTAATCCCAGCACTCGGGAGGCAGAGGCAGGAGGATTGCTGTGATGTGAGTTGGAGGCTGAGCTCAGGGCCAGCCTGAACCACAAAGTGAGACCCTGTCTCAAAAAAAACCTAAAAAAAAAAGAAAAAAAGATTTGTTCACAAGGGAATATCTACTATCACTAAAAAGAAGATACAATAATTTCAATCCCATTTTTATTTTTCTGAGCCTAAATATGGGACACTTTTTCTGGTGCCAGGGCCTCGTGCATGCTAGGGAGGCTCTCTACCATTGGCTATACCCTCCAGCCTAAGGAACTTTATTTATTTATTTTGAGAGGGTCTTGCTTTGTAGTTCAGGTTGGCCCTGAGCTCACTATCTAGCCCAGGCCAGCCTGGAACTCACAGCAATCCTCCTGCCTCTGCCTCCTGAGTGCTGGGATTACAGGTGTGAGCCACCACGCCCGGCACTGTGGTATGTGGTACTGGTTGCTGGTGGGTGTGAGTTGCCACATCCAGCACTGTTGTATTTGGTTACCAGGGACTGAACCTGGGCCCTTGTTCTTGCAAGGCAGGCGTCAGAACCACAGAGCTAAATCCCCGGCCCCTAAAGAACATTTTTAAATCTTTTTTTTTTCTTTGAGGTACTAGTGAGACAAAAGATTAAGGTGTGGTCTGGAGAAATAGGTGTGAGCTGTTAATTACAAAATCATAGGACACATGTACAGAGCAATTCCCCAGATCCGGCACATGGATTTCTCATGAGAACTCAAGCAAGTGTTCTATAGGTGGCCTAGACCTGACAGCAGCCAGAGGGTGGGTGACACAAAAAGGACAGCCCACGTTGAGACTCTGCCACTCTGTCCTTGCGTGGTGGCGGCCCTCACACTCTAGGGTGTCCTTTTCTGTTTATGCAGTCCAAACTCACTCAGAGAAGCCTCTTTCCTTCCTTACCTTTAATAAAGCTTCACTACTGTGTGTACTTGTCTTGATCTACTCTTTGTTCAGGACAGAAAGACCCTAGAAACCACCTCCAGAAAGAGACTCCAGCACCCTAAACATAAAGGACTGAACACAAAGCCTTCATACTAAACTCAGTCCTTTTAAAGAATTTTTTATTGAATATATTTTTTTGTACTTTTTTCACGGTTTGGGAGATAAAACTTAGGGGCTTGTACTCACAAGGCCAGTGCTCTGCCACTCAGCCACACTCACAACCCTTACATTTTATATATATATATATTTTTTTTTTTAGGTTGAGACAGGGTCTCACTTTGTGGTTCAGGCTGGCCCTGCGCTCAGCCTCCAACTCACATCACAGCAATCTTCCTGCCTCTGCCTCCCAAGTGCTGGGATGACAGGTGTGAGCCACCACGCCCGGCACTGTGGTAAGTGGTACTGGTTGCTGCTGGGGTGAGTCTCCACGCCCAGTATGGTATGTGGTTACCGGGGGATGGAACCCAGGTCCTTGCGCTTATAAAACAGGTGCCGGAACCACTGAGCTAAATCCCGGGCCCCCTTTACATTATTTAAAAAAATATTTTTTGGTTGAGACAGGGTCTCACTTTGTAGTTCAGGCTGGCTCTGAACTCACTGTGTAACCCAAATTAGCCTGGTACTCACAGTAATCCTCCTGCCTCTGCCTCCTGAGTGCTGGGATTACAGGTGTGAGCCACCACATCTGACTACATTGTTTATTTTTAAAAGAGGGCCTCACTGAACTGCTAAACTGCCCACACTGCAGCTGGGCATGGTGGCACATATCTGTAGTTCCAGCACTTGGGAGGCTGAGGCAAGAGGCCATACTGGGCTACATAGTGTGTTCAAGGCCAGCTAAACTACAGGGCAAGACTGGGTCACAAAAAATCCAAAAATAAATTGCCTAGATTGTGTAGAACAGTGATCTTCTAGCCTTTGGCTGACAGAGTACTGGGATTATAGTCATGTGCAATCATGCCCAACTTTCTTTTTTGAGACAGGGTCTTGCTATGTAATGTAGTTCAGGCTGGCCTTGAACTCACTGTGTATCTCAAACTGATCTCAAATATATGTTCCTTTATGTTTACACTCGTGTTTATGAATTTATGTTTACTCTCGTGCCTCAGCCTCTCAAGTGCTGGGATTACTGTGTGAACCACCACACTAAGCTCCAACTCACTTTTAAATTTTTCTATGCATGGGCCGGGGATTTAGCTCAGTGGTTCCAGCGCCTGTCTTGCAAGCACAAGGACTTGGGTTCATCTCTGGTAACCACTTACCATACTGGGTGTGGAGACTCACGCCCAGCAGCAATCAGCACCACATACCACAGTGCCGGGCGTGGTGGCTCACGCCTGTAATCCCAGCACTCGGGAGGCAGAGGCAGGAGGATTGCTGTGATGTGAGTTTGAGGCTGAGCTGAGGGTCAGCCTGAACCACAAAGCGAGACCCTGTCTCAAAAACCCTTAAAAAAAATAAAAATTTTTATGCAGCAAGTATAACACTGATACTGAGTTGATAAAAATTCTATGAGAAAATGAAAACCATATAGACTATTCCTCATTTATGAATACTAATAAAAAATCCTAAATATATTAGCAAACAGAATCCATGACTATGTGGGATTTGCCCTGGATATATAAGAATCAATCGCTACTAGGAAGCCCACTATTGGAATGTAAGATGTTATTAAATTGAAATAGAAAAACCTTATCATCTTCAGAGGTAAGAAAGGGTAATTTGACAAAATTCAACTTAAACATCCATTTTTATTTTGGAAAATTTAATGAAAGTGTGGGCATGGTGGCACATATCTGTTATCCCAGCAGTTGGGAAGGTGTGGCAGGAGGATCACTGTGGGTTTGAGGCCAGCCTGAAATAATTCCCCCCCCAAAAAAATTGAATGAAAAATGATATGATATTTTCTCTCTCTAGATCAGTGATGGTGATACAAAGAGAGATAGAAAAGGAGGAAGGGTGGATAAAGGGAGAGAGGAAGGAGGGGGAGAGGGAGAGAATATGATAATAGGGTGGGGACAGGGGTGGACTAATTGTCGCCTTGTAACACCCAGCTGAACCCAATCAGTCGGTCAGGTGGAAGACGCATGTGAGGACTATTGCCAATAGACATTAAAAGAGAACTGATGAGGGCCGGGGATTTAGCTCAGTGGTTCAGCACCTGCCTAGAAAGCACAAGGTCCTAAATTCAATCCCTCTTAACCACATAAAATAACGCCGGGCGTGGTGACTCACACCTGTAAGCGCAACACTCAATAGCCACATACCATAATGCCGGGTGTGGTGGCTCAAGCCTGTAATCTCAGGAGGCAGAGGCAGAGGGATTGCCGAACTACAAAGCAAGACCCACTCTCAAAAAAATTAAAAAAATAAAAGAGAGAGAGAGAGAGAGCTGGGGGTACAATCCTGGGCTGCTGGTTTTCTAGGAGGAGCTTGCTGTGAACTTGGCTCCCCTTGGAGGAGGAAGAGCCTCACTGTCACTGGCAGCATCGTCAGGGGCTGTGATCTTCATCATGGGCATCACTTTCTGGCTCCAGTACTGCACCCTCAGCCTGCTGGCACAGGCACAGGTCCTTCACCCATGTTTTCTGGCTTCCACCACCGGCCTTTGGGCCTTCCCAGCGCAGATCCTCAACATGGCCAAGTGTGAGACTTTACCGAGGTCACTGGCTGCATCGTGGAGGACCTTGCCTTGGACTCACAGCCTACAGCGGCTGCTAAAGGATCTTGCTGGCTCCAGTGGGCCAAATGAAAAGACACAGCAGGCCGGGATTTAGCTCAAGTGGTACCGCACCTACCTTGGAAGCACAAGGACCTGAGTTTGATCCCTGGTATCGACCCTCCCCCAAAGACACAGCTTTCTTTTTCTCTATGAAGGGCTTCCTCTTCCTGTGAAGTGTGCTGCTCTGGTGCATCATCACTCGATCTGCAGGTTCCACCTCCAAGTCCTGGGTTCCCTAGCCAGGACTGCATTCTGCCATTTTCACTGGCAGATATCGAAGAGAAAAATACAATACTTACAGTATTTTTATACCAGCAAGTTCACCCTGTCAACTGTCTTGCAAATAGTGTAACATTTTAAATGTAAATTATAAGCTTAGATTTGCTCTGAAATAAATGTCTTCATGAATATGAAATATTTGGATAAATTAAAGGAAAATATCTTCATAACTTGAAAAAAATTAATATGTAGAAATCACTCTGAAGATACATAGCACAGAAGAGAAGGCTCTATGCTTAAATTAACAAAAGGATAAAATATTTAGAAAACATCTTTTTAAAAGTATCCAAAACCAGCTGAGCATGGTAGCACAAATCTATAATCCCAGCACTCATGACCCAACACTTTAAGACATAGTAAGACTCTGTCATAAAAAACAAAGTATGTAGGTATTGTGAAATAGGAAAAAAATGTTTAAAGGGAGACAATATATTAGTGGGGATCAGGGGAAAACAAAGAAGGGAAAGAAAAAATTTTATAGTAAAAACAAACCCCCCCCAGAAACAAAGCTTATGTATACAGGGGGGAGGGCTGTAAGGAGAGCAGGGGAATGGGAAAAAATGAGAATCAAGATAGATCATGTACAGGTACAAATCTTAATGCTAAAAGTGATAATGTATTCCTAAAACATACCACTAAACTCAACAAGGAAAAAAACAAATGAAGAATACAAAGAAGAAAAAACAAAATGTCCAAAACCTTACAAAGAGACATAACACCCTAAAACAACAAATGGAAAAGCAGGCCAGAGATTTAGCTCAATGGGTCTGGCACCTGCCTTAAGAGCAAGGTCCCGGGTTCGATTCCCAGTAACCACACACCACAAAGATTCACGTCTACCAGCAATCTGCACCACATACCACAGTGCCGGGCGTGGTGGCTCACGCCTGTCATCCCAGCACTCGGGAGGCAGAGGCAGGAGGATTGCTGTGATGTGAGCTGGAGGCTGAGCTCAGGGCCAGCCTGAACTACAAAGTGAGACCCTGTCTCAAAAAAAAAAGCTTGAAGCTACCATCAATGAATTAGTCTAATTGTGTTTTCTGAAAAACATAACCAGTCATCAGCTATTAAAAAAAATTTTTTTTTTAAGGTTTTTTTGAGACAGGGTCTCACTTTGTAGTTCAGGGTGGCCCTGAGCTCAGCCTCAAACTCACATCACAGCAATCCTCCTGCCTCTGCCTCCCGAGTGTTGGGCTGACAGGCGTGAGCCACCACGCCTGGTACTGTGGTATGTGGTACTGATTGCTGCTGGGCGTGAGTCTCTACACCCAGTATTGTATATGGTTGCCGAGGAAATCAAACCCGGGTCCTTGAGCTTGCAAGACAGGTGCCGTAACCACTGAGCTAACTCCCCGGCCCTTCAAGCTTTTTCTTGAGACAGGGTCTCCCTTTGTAGTTCAGACTCAGCTGAGCTCACTATGTAGCCCAGGCAAGCTTTGAACTCACAGCAATCCTTCTGCCTCTGCCTCCCGAGTGCTGGGATTATAGGCGTGAGCCACCATGCCTAGTATCTGGTATGTGGAACTGATTGCTGGTAGGCATGAGTCATCACACCTGGCTTTGTTGTATGTGGTTCTTGGGGATTGAACTAAGGACTTTGTGCTTGCAAGGCAGGTGCTGGAACCACTGAGCTAAATCCCCAGCCCAAGCTTTTTTTTTTGAGACAGAGTCTTGCTCTGTAATTCATCCTGGCCTTAAACTCACTATAGCTCAGACTGGCCTCTAACTGGTGGCTATCCTGCCTCAGCCTCCTGAGCCTTAGGATTACAGGCATGTACCATTATACTCAGCCGCAGCCTTTATTTTTTAGCTCCAGAAACCCACCTACCCTTTGACTTAAAAAAAACAAACTGGAAGGTTGGCATGCATTTTACTCATACTCTGCAGCAATGTCTTGACATTGCTATTATCCACATCTACTTCAGTGAACATATTGGATGTTTTCAGACAGAATGAGAGAAAGGCTTGATCATTTTGCAAGGCTTGTACCATGTGGCTGAGAAGGTGATTCCTACATGATTAGTTCCTGCAGCAGGCCAGGCTTCCCGGAAAGGATCCTTGCTCTCGATATACTCATCATTTTGAGTATTAGGGGGCTAACAAGTGACTGCCACAACTGCGGAGAGTGGACTGGAAGTGCCAGACCGAGCTTAAATTGGGGTGGAAGGGTCTTTCTATGCCGTCCAGGCTGCTCTCCAACTCCTAGGCTCGAGTGATCCTCCTGTTTCAGCCACCTGAGTAATTTGAACGGCAAGTGCCATCCTACCTGGATTGCAAAATAATTTATAAATTTAATGTAAGCTTATTAAAAATATTACTTTTTTCTTTTTGGAACTGGACAGGCTAATTCGAAAGTTTATAAGGAAAAATAATAGGCAAATATGACCAGGATATCTCTGGAGAGGAAAAACAATAATAGGAGACTCCTGCCATGATAATGCCTTGTAAAAAACCTGAATTTTTATGTATTAAAACTTTGACAGGGTCTGTGGGTCTGCTGGAAGTTTCTGCGGTCAGAACCAGGCTCTGCTGATTTTAGCTGGGCTGCACCTGTGTCTGTACTCAGCTGGTAGCATAGCTGGAGTTGGCTGCTATAGGACATGTCGGCTGAGATGAACAAGCTTGTGTCTGCTTGGCTTTGACAGCCCTTCAGCAGGCCAACCTAGCTGTGTTCTCACAGCTGTGGCAGACACGCCAGGGAGGAAGCACAGCATTTTTCAAGTCAATGGTTATGTAAGTCCTGTGTGCTGACTGTGTCACTGGAGCTCCCCAAGTCAATGGTTATATCAGGTTTGCTGCTATCTTGTTGGTGAAAGTGAGACGAATGGCTGGCCTCAGAGTCAGTGTGAGAGGGTACTACCAAAGGCTACAGAAAGAGAGAAACATGAAAAACTGGGATAATTCATGCAATTTATCACAAAACCATGGCTCAAAATCTAGAATCCATAAAAAAACCATATAGTGGCATAAACCTCTAGCCTCAGCTACTCAAGTGGCTGAGGCAGGGGGACTACTTGAGTTTAGGAGTTCAAGACTAGAGCAGACCAGTAGCAAGACCTCAGCTGAAAAATGAAGATAAATTAGTTTACATAAAATTTGTTTGGAAAAATTCATTTACATAGTCAAATGTATGACAAACTAGAAAAACTTTGAAAAGTGATATTAACAAAGTTCTGATGCCTAAAAAAAAAATGGCATCAGGCATGGTGACACATGCCTGTGATCCCTTCTGGAGGCTGAGGGAAAAGTATCAGTGGGAGTTCAAGGCCAGCCTGGGCTATGTGGTGAGTTCATGGCCAACCTGACCCGCATAGCAAGAACCTGTCTCAAAAAAAGAAAGCATGGGGCCAGAGATTTAGCTCAGTGGTTCCAGCACCTGTCTTGCAAGCACAAGGACCCGGTTTGATCCCCGGCTAACCACATACAATACTGGGCATGGAGACTCACAGCCAGCAGCAACCAGTACCACATACCACAGTGCCGGGTGTGGTGGCTCACGCCTGTAATCCCAGCACTCGGGAGGCAGAGGCAGGAGGATTGCTGTGATGTGAGTTGGAGGCTGAGCTCAGGGCCAGCCTGAACTACAAAGGGAGACCCTGTCTCAAAAAAAAATTTTTTTTAATTGCTATTAGTACATCTTTGCAGTACATAATGATTACATTTATCATGGGGAGCTGGTACATGTACATAACACATCTTAAATCTTTTTACTTTCCTACCCTACCCCCATCTCTTAGTGATATCTCTAATTATATAATAAGGTTTGACAAATGAAAGGCCAACAACCAAACAGAAAAAGGGAGAGACAGCCCTGGAAAAAACCCTCGTTACTCATATAAAGATAGCCCTAGGAATAAAAGCTCTCAACTTCATTCATAATAACAGAAACATAGGCCAGCTGTGGCACACACCTGTAGTCCTAGCACTCAGGAGGCTTAGTAGCAGGGTCAATGCAAGTTCCAGGCCAGCCTGAACTGCTTAGCTGAGTTCAAGACCAGCCTGAGCTACATTGCAAGACCCTGTCTCATAAAGCAAACAAACAAAAATAACAGAACAAAAAAAGAGAAATAGAAATTAAAACCACATTGACATACCATTTCTCACTTATTACACTATCAAAAATCTGAAAATCTAAGAAAATATTGTTTGAGAGGCCATTGTGTCACACACTGCCGGAAGAAATACCAAGCGATACACTTATAGAGGGCATGTTTGACAATATCTGCCAATGTTACAAATGCAATTGTTTGACTTTATCCTATAAATATCTATTCACTGTGGCACCATTTGTAAGAGCGAAGACTAAAAGCACCTGTTATGGTTTTGTCTAAATGTCCCCGTAAAGCCTCCTGGAGTTTTCTTCAGAGGTGGCTGAATCTAGAGTGTGATGCTAGAATTAAAGGTGTGTGATTAGTGATTCAGTGCATCCACTGGTGTGGGGCTGCCCTCATCCCAGCAGTCTACATAAGACAAAAAGGGCAGAAAGACGCTGTAGAGATTTCCTTGGTTTTTGCTACCTTCCGTCAGCTGCCATGAACTGTTGCCCCTCTGCCATGGCCCCCTGCCTTGGAGCCAGCTGATTATGGACTGAAACCTTTACAGACTGTGAGCTAAACAAACCTTTTCTGTTTTAACTTTAGGTGTCGAGTATTTTGTCTCAGCAACAAGAGAAAAGTAACTAAGACAGCACCCAAGTGCCCATCAATATGGGGCTACAGTTATTAAATAAGGTTGCACATCCACATAATTTACCACTTTGCAGCAGAACTCTGTCCTTTCATCTAATGGCTTTCTAAGCTAGAGACTGTGTAATGCTCTGATACGGGAACACCTCCAGGATGTGTAACCAATAGTAAAAGGCAACGTGCATAAGAGTATCCATGATACATACCTCTTGGGTATTGAAGAGGTAGATGGGCTACACACTCACACGGGCTGTGGGGATACCTGGAGGCCAAATGATACCTTTATACCCCGATGCACAGGGGACCAGGCCCGGTGTGAAGGCCCTGGGTTCAATCCCCAGGCCTGCAAAGCAAGACAAAAAAAAACCACAAAAACAAAAACAAAATTCACACAGGCAGGTGTGGTAGTACACACTTGTAGCTTCAGAATTTGGGAGACTGAGGTAGGCAGATAGAGATTTTAAAATCAACCTAGGCTATATAGCTAGACTCTGTGTTGAAGAAAAAACAAAGAACACAGATGGAAGTGTACTAAACAAATAAATATTCCAAGGTCTCAAATGTCATTTAATTTATTAAATGTTAATTCCTCCAGTGCAGTTGGATTTTTTTCTTTCTCTGAGACAGGGTCTCACTGTGTAGTTCAGGCTGGCCTTGCACGTAATGTGTAGCCCAGGTGAGCATCAAACTCAAGGTGATCCTCCTGGCCAGCCTCCTGAGAGCTGCGATTACGGCTGTGTGCCACCACACCTGGCAGCCCCGTTGGATGTCTAAACACCTTGATAAGATTAATCTTAAAATGTATATGGAGAACTTCCATGGGAATATGGCAAAGTGGTAAACAGCAGCAAATTAGCCTCTCTTAAGATTTGAAACCCACACACTGGAATATAACAACTTGGGGGAAAAATGAGGGAGGTGGATCCCCAGGACCCAGGAGGTATCTGAGGAGGGCACAGGGAAAATGAAGAGACCTCAACACAGAAAAAGGAGGCTGCAAACTGTACCTTTTCCCTGACTCCCAGCAGCCTCCAGTGAGAAACACACCAGTGTAACCCCAGTGACAACAGCTAGCAGGAGACTCAAGTCCAAGCATCTCCCAAGTGCCCCAGAGAAAGTGACTGCTCAGATGTCATTTTAGGGAGGGGCCAACTGAGCTGGGACTTGCAGCAGCTGTCCAAAGGCTTCATCTCAGGGCTCACAGTGACTGGGCAGGCACAATAGCAGGAAGTAGCCAAGATCCTGGGGCTGAAGTTCATCTGGGAGAGATACCTAGAGTGTTGCAGACTGAACTACTCAGGCCCCACCCAGCAACTAGAGGCCAGGATCAGCCTGAACTTCTCTGGAGTTGAAAGCACCAGAATTGGCCTCCTGCCCTATTCCTATTGCAGGCTTACTGGGATCATCCAGCGCTCTACCGTAATCCTACTGCAGGCTTACTGGCTCACCCAGCGTGGGTCTGGGATGTGTCTACTGCCTCCCTTGTCTTCCAGTGACAGCAGAGACATGGCCCGAGTTACACATTACCACAAAACTGTGGACTCAGAAGATAACCATGGGCTTGAAATAACAGAGAAGTCTGTTTAAATTTTTTCCTTCCTTTTATTTGCTTTTTTTTTTCCTCGATTTTTTTTTCCCCCCTCAAGTTTTAAGGATTGAACTCAGGACCTACCACTTGTAAGGCAGGCATGGGCGTGGCACATACTGGGCTAAATCCCTGGCCCTCTTGATTGTTTTATTTTTTTGGAGACAGGGGCCTCATTTTTGTAGTTCAGGCTGGGCCCGAGCTCACTATGTAGTCCAGGCGAGCCTCGAACTCACAGAAATCCCTCTGCCTCTGCCTTCCGAGTGTTGGGATTACAGGTGTGAGCCATCATGCCCTGCACTGTGGAATGTGGTACTGATTGCTGCTGGGCGTGAGTCACCACGCCTGGCCTTGTTGTATGTGGTTACCAGGGATCCAGGGACCTTGTGCTTGTAAGGCAGGCACCAAGGAACCACAGAGCTAAATTCCCGGCCCTCTTGATTTTTTTTTTTTTTTAGGTTTTTGGAGACAGGGTCTCGCTTTATGGTTCAGGCTGGCCCTGAGCTCAGCCTCAAACTCACATCACAATCTTCCTGCCTCTGCCTCCCGAGTGCTGGGATTACAGGCGTGAGCCACCACACCCGGCACTGTGGTATGTGGTACTGGTTGCTGCTGGGTGTGGGTCTCCACACCCAGTATTGTTGTATGGTTACCGGGGAATAGAACCCGGGTCCTTGCGCTTGCGAGACAGGCGCCGGAACCACTGAGCTAACTCCCCGGCCCCCTCTTGATTATTTGTTTTATGAGTGTGAACAATGTTTTTAGATTTAAAAAAAATTTTGTTTAGCTCTTTTTTTTTTTTCCTCTTTCTTTCTTTCCTGTCTTCTTCAACAGTTTCTCAAAGTTGAGGTATATTCTTCCTTTGTCCTTCAGCCTTGCTTCTTGTCTCTTTCTCTTCTTTTGTTTTTCTATTTATGCCTCATTTCTTTAAAATCTTCTCCTCTCAAGGTACAATCTCTGCACTGGATATATACTGTATATTATTTTAATAATTTATTTTAGATTTAGTTCTCTAACTATAAATCTGGTGCCTATCAATGTCATAAATTAACAGTAACCACAGTTTGTCACTTTCTAGACTGTGCTTTATGTTACTATTAATGTTGGTTGTACTACTTTAGCCAAGGTGCTATACTTGGGATCAGTTGTTGTTCCTTATAGGACAATACCAAGATTCTCTGGAGGCTATAAACAATAGCATAGTCCAGTACAAAGATCTGGGTGGTAGGAAAAACAGTCAGCAACCTCTCATCCGTAACAAAATGAAGAGATAGGCCTTGGGACAGGCTAAACAACCAAAAGTAAGCTTCATGTAGAAGGCATTTCTGAAAAGTAGTCATTTCCTGAGTAGATCTTGAAACTAGTAATAAAGGTACCTACTATAAAATATTTATAAGCACCAACACAGAAAACAAATTTTTAAAAATGGAAAATGAAGGCCGCGGATGTAGCTCAGTGGTTCCAGCATCTACTTTGCAAGTACAAGGTCCCAAGTTCAATCTGGGATAACCACATACCACACTGCCAGGCGTGGTGGCTCACGCCTATAATCCCAGCACTCAGGAGGCAGAAGCAGGAGGACTGCTGTGAGTTCAAGGCTAACTTTGCGAGTTCAGGGCCAGCCTAAACTACGAAGTGAGACCTTGTCTCAAAAAAGTAAAAAAAAAAAAAAAAAAAAAAAAAAAAAAAAAAAAAAAAAAAGAAAGAAAAACTAGAGCAGCTAGACAAAAATAACAACAAAAATTTAACAAGAAATATCAGAGTTGAACTAAAGGACGAACATTTGAACAAATGGATTTAGTCGACATGTATAGTGTTTCACCCCACAAAAATAGAATAAACATTTTTCTCAGATGTGCACGAGATTTTCTCCAAAACATCTCACATACTAGTTGATGATAGAACATGCATAAGCAAATGTAAAGGAACTGGAATTATCCTATTCTTATCATCAGACCAGAGCACACTGAAATTGGAAATCAAAGAAACCCCCCAAACTGCATAAACATATGAAAATTAAATGACACTTCTAAACTACCAAAGGGTCACAGATGAAATTAAAGAAGAAATTAGACAGTTTCTACTATTAAACAATAATGCCAATTCACCACTGGAACTTATGGGATGCAATGAAAGCAGTTCTAGGAGTGAAATTTATAGTAGTGAATTCCCACATGAGAAAAATTGAGCAAGTTCAAATAAATAACCTAATGTTGAATCTCAAGCTTCTAGAAAAAGAAAAGTAAGTCAAGTCCAAAACGTGTATGAGGGAAGAAATTATAAAGATCAGAGTAGAAATTAATGCAATAGAGACTAAGAAAACAATACAAAGAATCAAAGAGTTGGTTCTTTGAAAGATTAAATAAAATAGACAAACCTTTAGTTAACCTCATCAAAAAAGAAAGGACTCAATGCCATAAGGAATGAAAAGTGTGAAATCACAATGGATCCTGCAAAAATCCAGAAGATTACCAATATTTACTTCAAGAATCAATACTCAGTCTGTCCAGGGCAAAGGTATTTTGAGGGAGATTAATGGCATTGTGTCTTTTACTGTAGTAAAAAATTTTAACCATAAAAAAAAACCTTGGCCAGGCATGGTGGCTCACCCTATAATCCCAGCACTTGGGAGGCAGAGACAGGAGGACTGCTGTGAATTCAAGGCTGAGCTCAGGACCGACCAGCCTGAACTACAAAAGCAAGACCCGCTCTCAAAAAAAAGAATTTGTACTGTAATAAGATGAAAAAAGCAGAACAAATTTCTTGATACATATGAGTTATCAAAGCTCAAGCAAAAAGATATAGAAATTCTAAATAACTTAGTATCAGTTAATAAAACTAAAGAAATAATTACAAACTACCAACAAAGAAAAGCCTATGACCAGATTCATTGCTGAATTCTACAAGAACTTTAGACAAGATCTAATGCCAGTACTCCCCAGTCTTTAATGAAATGAAAGCAAAGTAATACTTCCAGATTCATTCCTGGAGGAAAGCATTACCTTGATACCAAAACCAGACAAGAATCCAACCCAAAAAGAAAACTACAAGCTTAGCTCTCTACTGAACACAGATACAAAAATCTTTAATAAGACCATGGCAAACAGAAAGCAACAAAACATCAAGAAGATTATACATCATGACCAAGTAGGGTGCATCCCAGGACGCAGGGATGGTTCAACGTATGCCAGTTAATAAATGTAATATATGTCACATTAACAGACTGAAGAACAAAACACACACGATCATCTCAATAATGCAGAAAAAGCATTTGACAAAGTCCAACACCCATATGATAAAATAAAAATAACACATAAACGCTGGGTGTGGTGGCATATATCTTCAATTCCAGCACTTGGGAGGCTGAGTGAGGAAGATTGCCTTGAATTAGAGTCCTGAATTATACAGTGAGACCTTGCCTCAAAAAATCAAACCAAATGAAACCAACCAAACCAAATGAAACAAAACCCTACAGAAAATCGAATAGGTCTTTCAATCTGATAAAAATCATCTATGACAAACCAATAGTCCACATCCTATTAAACGTCAAAAACAAAGTTTTCATTTTGAAATCAGCAACAAGACAAGAATGTACATAATTGCCATGCCTATTCCATTTAGTTCTAGAAACATCAGCCACACCAATTAGATAAGAGAAAGAAATGAAGTAAGGATAGGAAAGGAAAAAGTTAAATTTACATTATTTGCTGAAGACATGATACTGTACATAGAAAACCCCAAAAGTACACCAAAAGACTTCTAGATTTAATAACCAAATTTGGTAGTGTAGTTGGATACAAAGTCAACACTCAAAAATCAATAGCCTTCCTGTACACAAATAAGAAAGTCACTGAGAGAAATTAGGGAAACAACACTTTTCAAAATAGCAACACGAAAAATGAAATACTTAGGAATCAATCTAACAAACGAAATAAAAAATCTTTTAAAATGACCCTGGTGTGGGGGCTCATGCTTGCAAACCAGCACTCCAGGAGGCCGAGGCAGGAGGATCTCTGTGAGTTCAAGGTTGGCCTGGGCTACATAGTGAGTTCAAGGCTACCTTGTACTACAAAGCAACACCCTGTCTCAACAAACCAAAACTAAAACCAAAAAATCTTTGAAAACTACGGCAGTCTGAAGAAAAGAAAAGAAAGAAAGAAAACTATAGTACTCTGAAAAAAGAGATTGAGGAAGATAATCAGTGGAAAGACATCCCTTGTGCTTGGATAGTCAGAAGTAATATAGTGAAAATGGGCATAATTCCAAAACTTTTACATAGATTTAATGCACTCCCAAATAAAATACCAATAGCTTACTTCACAAAACTAGAGAAAATAATCCTAAAATTCATTTGTAACAAGAAGAAACCTAGAATAACAAAGGCAATTCTATGCCACAAAGACAAGGCAAGGGGCTGGGGATTTAGCTCAGTGATGCCACATCTGCCTGGCAAGTGGAAGGTCCTGAGTTTGATCCTTAGTACAGGAAAACAACAATATCAACAAAAAACAAAGACAAGGCAGAGGGCACCACAATCCTTGACCTGAAATTATACTACAAATCTACTATGATAAAAACTACATGGTGTTGACAGAAAACAGACCCAAGGATTAATGGAACAGATTAGAAGACACAGAAACAGCTACAAACATTCAGCCACTCTTATCTTTGACAAAGGGCCCAAATGTCTTCACTGGAAGAAAGATATCCTCTTTAGTAAATGGTACAGGAAAATCCCGGCCTTCCTTCCACATGCTGAAGATTAGACCTAAACCTGTATCTCTCACTATGCACTAAACTGAACTAAAATGGATCAATGATCTAAATATAAAAATAGGGGCACTTAATCTACTGGAAGATAGTAGGCAATGATTTTATGACCAAAACCCCAATCACACAAGAAATACAACAACAAAGAATCAACAACTGGGATTACATCATATTAAAAAGCGTATGCACAGGGAAAGAAACCACCAGCAGAGTAAAGAGACAACCCACTTAATGGGAAAAACTTTTACCAACTGTTCTTCAGACAAAAGATTAATACATAAACAAGTTAAAAAAATTAGAGCACTATTGTATGGGGCCTCTTGTCTGTATTCTCAGCACCTGGGAGGCTGAGACGGGGAATTGCTGCAAGTTCAAGGCCAGCTGAGGTTATGTAGTGAGTTCAAGGACAGCCTGAACCATATAGTGAGTCTTTGGCTCAAAAAATAAAACAAACAAAATCAGAGCCCCTTAATGTAAAGTTCCAGTCCAAAAACTGACCATCTGAAATGCATGGACACTTCTCACATGAAAAAGTACAAACAAAAAATAGATATTTAAATGTTCAGCATTACTGGTAATTTGAGAGATGCAATTTAAAATAACACTGATGTTACATCTTGTTCCAGAAAGGATGGCTGCTATCAAGAAATTAACCAATAACAAATGCTCCCAGTGTCACTTCTCTGAAGCGTAGATGAGGCATAGAACCCCTTACTTGAGAAAAGAGACACTGTATTATCACCTTGCTCCAGTGTGGGGAAAAGGAACCCTTCTCCATTGTTAGGAGTGTAGACTGGTGCAGCCACCGTGGAAATTGGGGTGGAGATTTCTCATATAACTAAACCTAGAGGTTCCAGTTGACCCAGCTATTCACCTTCTTGGTAGCTTTCTGAAAGAATTAAAAGTTATTATACTGTAAGGTACCAGAGAGCAGAGGGAGTCATTTTTGGCTGAAAGTACCAAAAGTGGAGAAATTTATCCTCGGGGGTAGAGCCCCACCCCAAGGCTTAGGCGTGAAGAGGAAGGACTGAAATTAAAGGAAGTAAGTGCTGTTTTAGGGGCATATCTCACTTGCCAGCCAGGTGAGATTCTGGAGTTAGTTTCCGAAGGAACTTTTACTTGCTCCCTTTTCTAAGAAATAATTCACCCCTTTCTGCCAACGCTACTCCAACATTCAGAGAAAGAGGTGAGGCGGCGGGGAAAGGGTCACATGGCGGGGAGGGGATGCCAGGTGTCAGGTTCCTGCTCTGACAGAGCTCGGTCCAGGACCTGGGCTTTTGCATACAGTGCTGGGAGTGCTGCCTCAAGGTCGGTCTGGGGTCCTACCGGCTAGGAAGCTTGTGGGGAACAGCTAACCAGTTCAGGTGGGGAGCACTTGGCCACACATGTGACCCAGGCGGCCATTTTCTCACACCCTGTCCGTCGCCATCTTCCAGGGAGACAAAGACACACCCCCTAGCCTCGTCCGATAAAGGCGGCGATCGGCTGGCTGTTCACGAACATTTGGGCACATGCATATTTATTCTCCACAGCCGGCAGACAAGGCTTGATCTTGTTCGTGGGTTATAAGGCCACAGGAGCTGATCTGGCACTTGCCTCACTACTTCCGAACCTCCTTCCTCCTCCTTCAGCTATCTAGCTTCCAAGCAGCCCGTGGGCGGGGCCGGTGAAGGGGTGGTGGCCCGGCTGCCGGCGTTGGCGGCCAGCGCCCTGCCGCCGGGCCCCGCCCCCCGGGGCACGCAGTGGGCGGAGCCGCGGGCCGGGGCCGGAAGTCAGACCTGGCCACGCGCGGGCCCCTCTTCCGCCGACTTCGTTACTCTGTCCTCTGCTCTCAGATCTCCGCCGGAAGTGTAGGTAAGAGATTACTTTCCTCTTTTCTCTTGGTGACCGTTTCCTCGCCGAGCCGCTTGCCGCGCAGTTTGGATTGTCTGTTTGAGGTGCAGGTGGAGATGCCGGCCAGCCGGCTGGCTCCAGGGGAGAAGGCCCCAGAAGAGGGGCGTGGGTGGTTCTGCAAGTTGCAGGTGGCTCTGAACTGCTGCCTCGCGGGTTGGAGGGGGTCCAGTCCCACCCACACGTGGGAAAGTGTAGACCGCGGATGTTCTGTGTAGAGAGTCACAGGCCCTGCCGTGGACCCCATAGCATCAGTCCCGGTTCTTCAGGACAGGGCGACACCCTGCCTCATTACTCCCTCTGGTGTAGACAGGCGTTACAACCCAGCGGAAGTGTGGCGACATCACCTGCCCCGTATTGGGACTGAACGTCCAGTAAAAGTACTCCGCTGAGCCGCCCAGACCTCTCCTGGTTTATGACACATTGATTCGCATCCTCCATCAGGACACAAAAGTCGATATATCACCTGCCCCTAATCCAGTGTAGAGGAGTTTAGAAAAGCATAATGTACGGGAGGAAACTAACTTCCCTGATTGAGACCTTGAGCCCTGTTGTCTCCTCCCCTCCTGTGGAGGGACTAACTGATGACAGCCCCACCCCTACTTTTGCAGAGCTGGTAGGTCACTCATTGCTGAAGTGGTTAGAGGCACAGGTCTTGGCCTGTGGAGAAGCACTCCCGCACCTGGTTAGGATGAGTCCCCATTGTGAAGAATTAGGCCGGAGTACTACCCCATGAAGAATGCTATTTTACCAAATCTGTAACCGCCTACCCCAAAAGTGCCTCACAACAAACAACGGAACTGACTCTCTGAAGGGACAGTTAGATGTGCCCCTCAGGTAGACACAGAGCTCTCTGTGGACTTCTTACCACCAAATGTAGCCAAGGGTTACTGAAGGAGAGGCACAGCTCCCAGTCCTATAATGTGGAGATACAGGGACATCACCAGTCACTCCACAGTGCAGGGCACGTGGACTCTGTCTTCACCTCGAGGTACAGTAGTTCAGATTTATTTCTCCTCACCCAGGGTAAAATGACAGATGCCCTCAATGCAGGAGCAGATCTACTGAATTTATAATCATATTGCCTTCTGCTTTCTCAGCCCTGACCCTAACTGGAAGTGGAGGCCCCAGTGTCTTCATTGTTAATGTACTGCTGACTTCAGCCCAGATGAAAGATACATGGATAATACCAATCCACAATCCACCACCTACAGAGGGGTGTAGAGTAGGTTCCTACAAGTGTATACCCTACACATTCAAAGTTGCATAATTTTTCATCTTTATTAGGGCAGAAGGGATGTCACCTGATCATGAAATCAGTCCTGTCTCTCCAGGGTAAAGAGACCTAAGACCATTCCCTTCCCAATGGTTTAGAAATACATGATCCTGTGCTTCTCTCCCATAAATCAGGGAGGCATACAGCACTGTTAATTTCCACATATTGTGAGTGCTTTAGAGTACAGGGATAGGTGGCAACCCCCCAAAATGCCATACACTCAGAAGCATAGATTTTACCCCCTCTTAAGATTTTTGTTGTTGTTGTTGACAGGGTCCCACTATGTACTTCAGGCTGGCCTTGAAGTCATTATGTAGCTCAGGCCAGCCTCAAACTCCTGGCAATCCTCCTGCCTCAGCCTCATGAGTGCTGGGATAACAGGTGTGTGCCACCTTGCCTGGCATCCCCACTAAGATTTTGTGCTGACCTCAGTTCACATAAGCCCAGGTGTTTTGTTTTGCTTTGGTTTGATTTAGGATTTTTTTGGTTGAGGGTTGAACCTAAGGCTTTTTCTCCGGGCTACATTCCTGTCCTTTTTAATTTTTAAAATCTTGAAACAAGATCTTGCTAAGTCACTAGAACTGCCCGGGCTGAGTTAAAAAATGATTGCTCTCCTTTACCTTCCAGAGTGCTTGAATATAGGTATGCACCACCACGTCCAGCTAAGAGCCCGGTTCTGAGGCTCTTTTCTCAGGGTACACTCCTGAGATCTATCTCCAGTGTCACTTCTCTGAAGGGTAGATGAGACATAGAACCCCTTACTTGAGAAAAGAGACACTAATATCACCCCACCTCATGAAGAAACAGATCATGTTTGCATGTTCCTCTCCCCTTGTGGAAGGGTTACCTGTGGCATAATATTGTAGGACAGTGGAGTAAGGATCTAGGACCCTATTGAGTACATTGAGGCACAGGAATCACCCCGGAGAAGAGGTTCCGATCTGCCCCTCCCTTTGGATAAAGTGATACTGCCTTTCCTGTGTGCACTCAGCCATATCAGGCTAGCTCCAGTACAGCTTCTCCATTTCCCTACCTGTTAAAGCTTCCTTACTGTGCTCTTCTGACTTTTCCTTTTTAGGTTCTTTGAGATAGGGTTTCAGTGTGGAGTTCAGGTTGGCCTTGAAATCTGTGCAGTCCAGGCTGGCCTCCTGAACTTGTAGTGATCCTCCTATCTCAGTTGCCATAGTGCTAAGATTATAGGTATGTGCCATTACACCTGGCTTACTCTGATGTTTTATTTTATCTTTGGGTAGTTGAGAAGGGGGCTTGTGGCATTGTGGTTTCTGTCTTCAAATTGCTATTTTTATTCTGACAGGAAGAAAGTGGGCAGATTTGAACCTACCTATTCACAAGCTGGTGGATTATCACGATGAAGTTTAGACACAGTGAGTCTCCTTTTCCTCTCACTCTCAATCCCATGCTGCTCATCAGTATTCATAGTATTTCACCACTTTTTAAAAATTATATTCTTGGGCCGGGGAGTTAGCTCAGTGGTTCCGGCGCCTGTCTCGCAAGCGCAAGGACCCGGGTTCGATTCCCCGGTAACCACATAACAATACTGGGTGTGGAGACCCACACCCAGCAGCAACCAGTACCACATACCACAGTGCCAGGCGTGGTGGCTCACGCCTGTAATCCCAGCACTCGGGAGGCAGAGGCAGGAGGAT
>PVIR01025667.1:0-24677 GCA_004026965.1 Petromus typicus | reverse complement strand
TTTAAAGCGCTACAGTAGTTTGTTTAATGTAGTTAAATGAAGTTGGTCCCTGCCCTAGGGCTCATCTTTACTTTGATGTCACAAAGGCTTCTCTATTCTTTCTGCAGAAACAAGCTATGGCCATCAGGAGGGAATATTCTGCTTCTGAGATGATAGCCTATAAGCCTGGCATTGCCATGACTGGTGTACAGCTGTACAATGAGGTCAAAGTCACATACACCCTGTTCCCTTTGGCAGCTATGTACTGCACAAAACATGTTCACTGATTACACGTGTCTCCCTGTCCCTGAAAGGCCCAAAAATGTTTGGACAAGTGCTGATCAGCTTAGCAAACACCCAGTAGAGGGCATATGCCGATGCTCTAGCAGGTCATTATCTGCGCTAAGGTTGCCCCATCTTTAAGCACCCTGGTAGAGCCATCATTCACCTCATTCACCTGTTTCCTTGGCAGGTTTCTGTCCAGCGGGGCCTGGCAGGAAAGAACTTATCTCACATGAAAGTTGGCCTCCTTCTGTATGGGTACCTGAAGTTGTTGCCTATGTTCCTCATGGTGATACCAGGAATGATCAGCCGTGTCTTTTACCCAAGTGAGTTCATTGTTTTTTAACCCAAGTAAATTCTTGATTCTAAAGGGTTGACACCAAATACTTCTATTCTTCTTTTAGAGAAAGAGAAATATTTGGGCCTGTAGGTCTCCCACAGTATACTGGTTGTAAGGGTGCCCCAGGATGCTTTTTGGTAGAAATTTAGCAGAAACTATTGATACACACAGCAAGTCATAAATACTGTACAGGGTGATAAGTTCAGACAAGAAAGAGCAGATCAGTACTTTTTCTCATGAGTCAGAGCTTCCTTCTGTTTATCAGGGGCTGGGACATGACTTTGGGAGGAAGTCTCAGGAAGATCGAGTTGCTCCCATCATATCACCAGTATTTCATTAGGCTCACCTCATGTGCCAGGCACTGTGAGAGTATCTAATGGATGTTGCCACTGCTTCTCACAGCCCCAAGGACACTAGAGAGAGCTCCATACAGCCACCAAAGTGAGCCTGACTCAGAGCAAGGCCCACATTAAATACTATGAAAGCATTTGTATTTCCCTTAATGAGTTATCATAATTCCAAGGCTGTATCTCATCCTCATTTCAAGTAGCTAACTTTACTAGCTCATCCTTACTAGACTGCTCTGTCTCTCAGGGTAACAAGTCTGTTTATTCATTAAATTTGATGGAGTACTTTACTCTGCTTAGTGTAGTCACAGAGGCAGAGCAGGTGACTCCTGGGAGTCTCTTGCTATAGTGCTTTTCACAAAAGCAAGTAAAATGTATAATGCTTTTCAGGACTAATAAACATGTGCAGCAGATATCTCTAGCACTAATCTCTCCCTCAATGTGTTCCTGAGGCATACCTCCATGACTTTCCTAATTTCTTTCCAGTTTTAACTGAGACTAGTTTCAACATTCCCCAATTTGCTCTTCAGCTGTCCAGCAGTGCTTTATTAGGTTTCACGTGTGGCAATTCCCTACAGGTTGGAAAATAGGCCCCTCTGCTAAGAACTGGAGTCCCGACTTATTACTCTGAATTGACAATGCTACAGGGTCCAAGGAAATAAAGTTATGAGTTGCTCACATGCTAGTATGGGATAAATAATCCAGTGGCTTTCCTAACACCTTATTGGAAGGCTTAATGAGGTCCCATGACCTCTCTTGGGTCATCCAATGAATTGGTGGAAGTACTAATTCATTTGACTCCTAGAAGCCTGAGTCCTAACCCTTTTCTCTCGCTTCAGCAGTCACACTAGTGGACTAAGAGTCTAGCATTTGCATGTGAATATATAATTCCTAATTTGCTTCCCTTACCCTGAGCCCATATTTTAGGGCCTTAAGGCCAATGTGTTGATGTGACTGTTCCTTCTTTTTGCAGACCAAGTGGCATGTATTGTACCTTCAGAATGTGAAAAGTACTGCGGTGCCCAAAGCAGTTGTAGCCCTATGGCTTACCCAAGGCTGGTGACTTCATTTCTGCCTGATAGTAAGAAATAGGCCCTGCTATTGAGAGCCATAGAGTCCTCACTGGAGCCTAGGCCTAGGGCTAAGTGACCTGTCAGGAGGGAGGTTCCTCGGGGGGACTTCTTTTCCAGCTAGCCCATCATTGTGGATAGAAATACAGGCTGCCAGGTGGGAGGGACATTAGCACCACACAGGGCAGCTCTACTTGCTCTGACAAAAGAATCAGGCCTCTTCCCTTCTATTCCTTGCACACTGATAGTGCTTATCTTGTTGGAGACACAATCTTCAATCTGCACACATCATTGCATTGCTTATGCCCCTGATGAACTGGTTCCCTTGCTCATTCATTCAAAAAAATGGGCTTACACTCTGTAAGGCATTGTTCTAAGTCATGAAAACACATAGATGAGAGAAACTAGTCCTGTACTCAAAGAGCTCTCTGTCCAGTGGCCTAGGCAAGGAGATGAGCAATGACCCGACAGTTAGATGATCTTTTGAGATGAGAATGACTTCACATATTTATCAAACCTTTCTCCCAAAATCCCACCAAAATGGCCAAATGAATAATTTTATTTTTAATTCTGTGTTAGTTCTGGAAAACAATAGGTTGGAAGAGTTAGACATTTTAAAAAATACACTATAGACAGAATCAGACTGAATGAAAACGACCATCCACAGTGAAGAAAGTGAGTTATCTGGACTCCCCACCTAAGCCTCCAGCAATGTCACCGTGGGCTGGGAATGTAGCTCAGTGGAACACGGCCTGCCTTGCAAATGCAAGGTCCTGACTTCAATCCTCAGTATCACAAAAAAAAAAAAAGAAAGAAAGAAAGAAAGAAAGAAAAGAAACAGAAATGTTACAGCTGCAAACAACCAGTAAGTGTAGGTAGTCAAAGAAAGGCAAATCTAAGGAGCCTAGTCTATGTCTGTCTGCTCCTACTGGCACAGTAAGGACATCTGGGGCATTGCCACAGTAGGCTTCCAATTTAGATCCTGGCCACCCTCCCTCAGGCTTTCCCAAGAGATCATCGAAAAAAAAATCTTCTAATAGAGTAGTTGACATTCCTTCCACATGGCCTTCCAAATAGTAATACCAGATTATTACTTATAACCAGCATTTGTTGAGTGTTTGGTCTACATTGGACATTGTACCAACCCACCTTACTCAAATTTGTCTTAATATTAACAACAAATGCATGTGGTAGGGGCTATATGCCCACTGTACAGATCAGAGCACTGAGGCTCTGCCAAGTACATTATTTTTATTTGATCCAAACCTTCTCTGAGGCTCATACTCTTCACATACATATAAATGAAGGAAGCAGAGACGACCATCTCACAGGACTGTACTTAAGATGGTACAGGCTGATGTCTGAAGAGATGTTCTGGTACAGACTAACCACCCAGGAAATACTAGCTCCTATTATTATATGAAAACACAGCAGGAAATGATTAAGTCTTGTTACGAAGCCAGAAAAGATGTAATGCAATAATCTACCTCAGGTGGAATTCTACTCCAAGTAAAATTTAGCTACTGTATAGGAGAACATTTAACATATGGAAAAGTTCCTTAGAAGCCCCAAGTCATCTGGTGTGGTGAAAGAGCATGAAAGTCCAGTACATATTCTTTGTCCTCCAGACCTACAGGGTGTGATGCTGTCCACAATATGTGCTGCCATCATTTCCTCCCTGACTTCGGCTTTCAACAGTATCAGTTCCTTATTCACAATGAACATTTATGCCTGGATGCGGCCGAGGGCCTCTGAAAACGAACTCATGCTAACAGCAAGGTGAAGTATTCCTCTAATCACATTGAAAGTAGTTCATACTCTCACCCCAATATGTTATTCATGAGGCTGTCATACTGCATATAGAATTATACTGTTTATGTAGTCTTATTGGTTTGGGGGGATTTTGTTTACTTGGGTTTTTAATTGCTGCAATTTTGCAATGAAAGTGCATATATTGCTTTGATAATCACAAAGAAAATGACTTCCATTTGTTAAAAAAAGGAAAGTAATAATCACAGTGATATAAATGAGCGTAGTTTATTGTACCCCCTCAAATAGTTCTTCTGGGGAAATTTACATAAACTATCTCATCTCATTTAGTCCTCCTGACAACTGTTAAATGTAAGTTTTACAGTTTGTATTCTCATTTGCAAGTGGAAAAATAGTATCTCAGAGGATGAAACTCAAACTTGTCAGCCTGGAGCCATGAAATTAACCGTGATGCCACACAATATTTAGTACGTCTGTGTCTTTAGAGGTCTTATTCTGTAAGGTTTCACCCTGCCCACCCATGAGCCACAACCAACTCACCCCACACATCCTTCACAAGCCCTATATTGTGGCTAAAAGTTACCTTTTTATTTTTTCAATACTGAAAATTGAACCCAGGGCCATGGCACTTAGCTACATTCCCAACACACACCCCTAGCCCCAGGCTTGAATTGTCAAGTCACTAAATTCCCAGGCTGGGCTTGAATTTGTAATCCTCCTGCCCAACCTCCCAACGTGCTGCCTTTATTTCATATCAAGGTGCATGTTTTATCTCTTTTGTCTTTCTCATCCCTGCAGGTGTTTGAGTTTGTCTTTATATTCGTCTTACCATTCCATGGTTGAAAATACTTCTTTCTGAGAAATTTTATGAAAATGATTTGTTTTATTAAGTTGTTAGAGAATAGAATGTTAACTCATTGGGTGGGTAAACTTCAAGTTGGATATAGCAGGAGGCACAGTTACTAAATTGAAAATTAATCAAACAGTAATATCAGACTGAAATACACAAAACAAGTAAGATACATATAAAACACAATCACAATAATAATACATGTAAATGAAATCATAGAGATAGAGAGGAACAAGTTGGATAGAAATAATTTTGAGGGCCATGGGTTTAGCTCAGTGGTTCCGGTGCTTGTCTTGCAAGCCCAAGGGCCTGGGTTCGATCCTGGTAACCACATATAATACTGGGCATGGAGGCTCACGCCCAGCAGCAATCAGTTCCACATACCACAGTGCCAGGCGTGGTGGCTCACACTTTTAATCCCAGCACTCGGGAGGCAGAGGCAGGAGGATTGCTGTGATATGAGTTTGAGGTCCAGCTCAGAACCAGCCTGAACTACAAAGTGAGACCCTGTCTCAATAAAAAGAAAGAATTTTGAAACAGTAAAGAGTAATGACCAGGAACTTTTCTCAACTGATGGACAACTGTCTAGAGTCTTAAGAAATCCCACATATTAACGTAAGATAAACTTTAATGAAAATGCTGAAAAGTGAAGGTAATGAGAAAAAATATAAAACAGCCAGAGGAAAATAAATCATAGTGCCTTTATAGAAACAACATAGAGACTGGTTGAGTCTTCAACATACACTATGGAAGCCAGAAAACAATATCTTCAACTGGGAGAAGAAAAAGCTACTGGAATTCAATAGTCATCAAAAATACTTTCCAAAATAAAGGTAAAATAAATATGTTCTGAGATAAGTACAAAGGTTGAAAGAATGTAGAACATTAAACTTGCAATAGAAGAAATACTAAAGGAAGTTCTTCAGGCTTAAGGAAAATAACCCAGACAGAACTGAACTTTAGAGAAGAATGAAGAGCACCGGAAAGAGTAGGTATGTGTAAATAAAAATGAACATTGACTGTTTAAAACATCAATAAGGAAAATGTCTGGGGATTTATAACATATAGGAGTAAAATATATGACAATAAGAGCAGAGAAAATGAGAAACTAAATCAAATACTCTAAGTTTCTAGGATTATTGGATGTGACAAAGGTAAAACTTGCCCCAGAGTATAATATATCCAAAATGCATTTAATCTCTAAACTGACCAATTAAAGAATGTTTCAAGAATGTTTAAGTAACAAGTTAATAATAAAGTATATGAGTAGCCTAAGAGAAATCTAAAAAAGGCTGAAAAGAATAGAAAACAGGTGAATTAAACAGAAAACAATTACTGTGACAGGATGGGCATATATCCAAATGTATCAGTGATTTCATGAAATGTAAATGGACTAAACACTAGGAGCTGAGAGGAGAATATGAGGTCATCCGGGGCAACATAGCCAGACTTCATATTTTAAAAACAAAAACAAAACCAACAACAACAAAACATCCCTTTTAGAGGTAATTTCATTCTGAGGGCTCTTTCCCCTGTGAGTGGGATTAAGGACAATTAGACTACCTGCCCTTGACAACAGCCTGTGACAACCTGCTCTTATTTCTCTCAACTTTCTAGTTTTCTGTGTGGAGATCTTTTACTTCTTTCATTAGGCTTATTCTTTAATAGACGATGGTTTTGGTGCTACTTTTAACAGAATTGTTCCTCAAATCAGTTCCCAATTGTTTGCTACTAGTATAAAGAAATACAATTTGTGAGGTGACCTTATATATTATGAACCTTAGTAAATTCACTTAACTGCTTCTAGTACACATTTTGTAGGTTTCTTGGGATTTTCCATGTACATAACCATATCTGCATGCATAAAGATAGGCTTCTTCTTTCTGATTTGTTTGTTTGTTTGTTTGTTTTGAGACAGGGTCTTGCTTTGTAGTTCAGGCTGGCCCTGAACCCACGATGTAACCCAGGCAAGTCTCAAACTCTTGGCAATCTTCCTGTCTTTGCCTCCCAAGAGCTGGGATTACAGGTACAAATCACCATGCCCAGCACTGTGGTATGTGGTACTGATTGCTGATGGGCATGAGTCACCATGCCTGGCATTGTTGTATGTGGTTACCAGGATCGAACTAGGGACCTTGAGCTCGCAAGGCAGGCACTGGAACTACTGAGCTAAATCCCCAGCTCAGCTGCTATTAAAATTATCATATGGGATTTTTTTCCTTCTTTATCATGTTAATTCAGAGAATTATAATTATTAGTTTTTGAGTGTCAAACCAACAGTGCAAACCTAGGGTAAACTATGTTTGATCATATTGTATTTCTTTAGACTGGGTTTTCTTTGCAAGGATTTTTCCAAAGGATTTTTGCAAAGGATTTTTCCATCTATGCTTATGAAGGATATTGGTCTATAATTTTTTTACATCTTAGATATAAATTGGTTTGGTGATTCAGGAACTAACTTTTCTTGTTTTACATTTTGTTAGGTTGAGTTGTTACAGCTTTGCTGTTAGTCTTAAGGCAAATTCTTAGACCTGGGATATATACAGTCCCAGGCTGTCTGTGATTTCTGTTGAAATTCTGAGGTTGCTGAATGCTTATAACTTGATAGGATTCCAAGTTTATTCTGTCTCCCGTACTGCAAGTAGAAACTGAAGTCTTGGCTCAGCTTGTTCTGTCTTCCAAGAGTTATTTATTGGTAGATCCTAGAGATTCTCCTATAATACACATTCACAGGTAAGCCAAGGATACAAGGAAGAATGATAAGCAGATCTACACTCCTTTGCTCTGTGCTTCTTTTATTTCTAAAATTTCTCCCCAAATTTTCAAACAGTCTGAATCCCCAGCTCTCTCTTCTAGCACTCGAATTCAGTAAGAGACTGTATGTTTAATTGCTAGCCATCCCACACTGTGAAGACTAGGGTGTCCCATAGAAGAAAGGCTGTGTAACTATCTCACCTACTGCAGTTCCTTTTTTATAAAGATTGAATTGCCTCCCATTCCTACCCTTTTTTTGGCTGCTCTTAAGCATCTTCAGTTGTTTTATATGTCAAGGGTTCATTATTGTCACCTTTGAAAGTATGATTCAGTGTCATCCATTCAATCATTACTGCAGCCAAATTCACTTTTCTTTTTCTTCCTCCTCTTTGCTTTTTTTTTTTTTTTTGAATAAACTCACAACCTTGAGCTTGCAAGGCAGATAGTGGCTCCACTGAGCTAAATTCCTAGCCCTTTTATTCTTCTATGAATAAATCCTTTATCCTCTCAAAAACTATCCCTTTAAGCCCATCTTGATATATAATATTAACTCATTTTAGGGTTAACTTCATCTAGTATAATTTTATACAGAGATCTACATTTAAAATAATTTATTTAGCTGGGTATGTTACATGCCTGTAATGTCAGCACTCTGTGACACTGAGGCAAGAGAACCAAATATTTGATCCCAGCCTGGGCAACACAACATCTTAGTGAAATTCTGTCTCAAAAGTTAAAAATAAAAGGGACTATAGATATAGCTCAGCATGAAAACCCAAAATTCAACCCCCGGTATATAATAATAATAATAAATCATTTACTTAGAAAAAGTAGTGAACATTTGTAGCCTTTACCAGTTCTTTTTTTGGAGATCTCACAGGGAAAGCTTTACACTTTCACCTTTGAGTATGATGGTGGTTTGGGGCTTTTCATAAATGCTCTTGATCATGTTGAGATAGTTTCCTTCCACTCCCTGCATTGCTTTTGCCTTTTTCATTGTGAGAAAGGTGTTTGACTTTGTTAAGTGCTTTGTTATGTCAGTTGAGATACAACTGGGGTTTGTTTTTTCTGCTTCAACATCTTAATTTTATGTGTTCTGCTGGTTGATTTTTCTAATATTGAGCCACTTTTGCAACTGGAGATGAATCATACTTATTCGATGCATACAATAAGTTTCAGAACTTGTTGAAATCTTTAAAATAATGAGCCATAGTAATCTATCTGAAATTCTTCAAAATGTGTTTCCCCTCAAGAAATTATTACTTGTCATGTATTATATGTTTTAAAGCAGATTGCCCTTCCAAATTTGGTTAAACATGCTGACCAAAGATGGTGAAAATATATCCATTATGTAATAATAGGCAAACACTTGGTTATTTGCTCGGAAGTTCTTTTTTTTTTTTTGAGACGGGGTCTCATTTTGTAGTTCAGGCTGGCCCTGAGCTCAGCCTCAAACTTACATCACAGCAATCCTCCTGCCTCTGCCTCCCAAGTGCTGGGATGACAGGCGTGAGCCACCATGCCCGGCACTGTGGTATGTGCTACTGAATGCTGCTGGGAGTGAGTCTCCACACCAAGTATTGTATATGGTTAACCGGGATCAAACCCAGGTCCTTGCGCTTGCAGGACAGGCGCCAGAACCACTGAGCTAAATCCCTGGTCCTTGCTCGGAAGTTTAACACCCATTTGTGTTTAAAGGTGTGGCTGTCTCCTTTACCCTTATATTTATCAATGGGCAACTGAATTTAAAATGAGAAGCAGTGTTGATGATGTAGTTCAGTGACACAGCACTTGCCTAATGAGTGAGGCTTTGCAACTGATACCTACCACTGCAAAACAAACAAACAACGAAGTAATTGCATTTACAGTGTATAGCTTTTAGCCATTTTATTGGCAGGGAGAAAGCTCATCAAATTTTCCCTGACTTTTTGTTTAATTTACAGGTTTTTTATTGTAACCTTACTATTTACCACTATTGTTTGGATACCTATTATAGAAACAGCTTTCAGTGAAAACTTGTTTGAATATATGCTGATGATAAAGAGTTGCCTGACACCGCCCATTACTGCCCTCTTTGTACTTGCTGTGTTTTCCAAGAGAGTCAGTGAGCAGGTGGGTGTGGAAAGGTGTGAAGGCTGTCTTCACACCACAGAGATTTTTATACAAATTTCCCTGGAAGGGTTTCGCTTGTACTCAAGAGTTCACAACATGACATCATTTGACTTCTGAGATACCATGTCTTCCTGGGTGGATTTGGTCCTTGAAGGAAACGGGAGAGCTCTCATTCATTTTCCTCCTTTTATAATGAAATCCATTTTCAGCTGTGCCCTGCAAGCCTGCTCACCTTAAACTTGTGGCAATGAGAAACTGAGAATGACTCCCTCTCCCACATAGTTAGCTGTAGGAAAATATTGCCTCTGCACGTGATTGTGTCATCCTCAGAGATCTCACACTCACTGGGAAATCCATAGCAGTGGGCTTCTTCCACATTCTCTGTATTGAAGGCATAATTATTTGAACCATTTCTTGGAGCCATTCTTAAGATCAAATGACTTGATCATTCCACCAATAACACTTCGAAAGTATAGTTTGCCTGGATATTTTTAATGATTTTTTTAAAATTTTGAGTCAGATCTTAAACTTTCTGATTTCCTTGCACTAAAGAAAAGGGCCTCACAGATTCATAAGTACAGTACTTGAGAAACCCCTGTGATCTGGCCTTGCCTCTTGCTTGGGCCTCATGCTCCATGGACAGCACCAGATTTTATCCTGTCCTCCCCAAACAACATGCAGCACTGATTACCAAACTGTCCCCACGTCTTCTGGCCTCCTTTGATTTGTATGAAGTGTTTACTTTGCCAGGAATATCTATTTACTATTCCATTCTGCCAATGCTTCCTCTCTTCCTCATCTCAGGTATTCACTCCTCTGGACCACCAGCTAGTACTTCCTGTTCCAACCAGCTCTCCAGAACCCAATTTATCAATAAGTGTTGGGAAGGGGTCACTTTTGGGCCCTAGGGATCCCCTCTTTGCTCTCCTGGGAATGGCGTGAATAAGAAGAGAGGCAGGTAGTCTGAGTGCCTGAGTGTTTTACAAAAGCGGAATCAAGGGACCTATCAGGGACTATCTGGGTACCCCAGATCTAAGTTTCAGGCAAAGTATACGCTCCTGCTTTCACCTAATGCATTTTTTCCAGGTTCTCTTCCTTCTCCCCACCATCCATTCACTCCTGAGTCAGCCTCCAAGCAAAACCCAAATCCTTACTTTCATGAAGTGGGCAGTCTTTATGAAGGAGACAGACAATGCCCAATGACCAAATAATGATTTCAAATAATGACAAATGCAGCTTAAAATATTTAAAAACATGATGTACCTGGCAGAGTAGGCTAGGAGTTGAGGGGGTAAATGATGACATTAGGTAAGATGGTAGATGAAGATCTCTCTTAAGGAAGTGACCTTGAAACCGAAAGAATAAACCAGAAATACTAAAACCCATGGGAGACAACCAAGTAGAGAGAAGTGTGAGTACAAAGGCCTCAAAACCAGAGCAAAAAAGGCAGGGCTAAGATGCAGGAAGAAGGTTCTGATGGCTGCAGCAGAATGACCAAGGGGATAGAAGCAGAGACAGGTGAGGTCAACTGTGGTGTGGTATTGTGGTCTGGATCTCCTGGGGGCTGCTGAGAAGCCAGGGAGAGTCTAAGCAGCAGATGACATTTTCTAGTGGAAGCTTTGAGAGACCATTCTGGCTTCTGTGAGGCCAATGTACAATCAGAAGACAAAGTGAAGAGCCCACCTGTGTGAGAAAGGATGGTGGGACAGGCTTGATGTTGTAGCCATAGCAACAAGGGCAAGGGATCTATTTGGGAGGTAGAGCCAACAGTGCTTCCTGGGGAATTGGTGGTAGGGCAGGACGGAAAGAAAAGTGCAAGAGATGGCTCCTGGGGTTGGATCTGGCAACCAGAAAGGTGGCACTTAGGCAAACGGGGATGCCAGCACTTTTATTGGACACTATTCATAACTTCACATTGAAGCATTTAAATTTTAGGGCCGGGGAGTTAGCTCAGTGGTTCCGGCTCCCATCTTGCAAGCACAAGGATCCGGGTTCGATCTCCCAGGCAACCCCATACTGTACTGGGCCTGCAGACTCATGCCCAGCAGCAACCAGTACCACATACCACAGTGCTGGGCGTGGTGGCTCACGCCTGTAATCCCAGCACTCGGGAGGCAGAGGCAGGAGGATTGCTGTGATGTGAGTTTGAGGCTGAGCTCAGGGCCAGCCTGAACTATAAAGCCAGACCCTGTCTCAAAAAAAAATTTTTTACTTAAGTCTCTGATTGACCTGAGAGAGAGTGCTAGCGGGTCTGGCATGTCCTCGCTTGCTCACTTCATCTTCTGCAAGATATCAATGCCCTGTTACAACTAGTTGAACTTTAGAACACAGCTAGTGAGGAAAGTGTTGACAAAGCTGGCTTTTATCATTGTCCATCTTCCTCCCAGATGACTTCTCAGCTCCTTCTTTGGCAGGGTGCCTTCTGGGGGCTGACTTTTGGGACTATGATTGGCTTCATCCGATTGCTGCCTGAGTTCATCTATGGACCCAGGACCTGCGAGAACAAGTGCCCTAACCCCATCTGCAGCATACACTACCTCTATTTTAGCGTGTCCCTCCTCCTGGTCAGTCTTCTCAGCATCCTGGGGATCTCCTTATTCACAAGCCCAATTCCAGAAAAACATGTAAGTACTGTCAGCAGCATGCTCTTGGGTGAATCCCAAGGTCCGGGAAATAGCAAATACAGGAAAGGTGTCTAGATTTCTGCATTGTCTTTGGAAATGGGAAGGTTAGGTATTGGAATAGGTCAAACATTAAGCAAATAATACAGAAAAAAATCTTGCCATTAAAAACCAACACTAGAGAATGGGGATGTAGTTGAGTGGTAGACCACTACCCACCTCGAAGGAGGCCTTGGGTTTGATCCCTACCAGTGCAAAAACAAAACAAAACAAAAAAACCACTAAAAGTTCTTCAGTGATCTGCAATCAGGTATTCATTTAGATTAAGAATTTGGCTTATAAAATGCAAATTCTCCATGAAAGGAGTAAGTTCACTAACCTCAGTAGGAATTAGTATAATCAGAACAGAACCAAGTACTGCCCACTGGTAGCAAATGAAGCCACTGGGAAGTGGGAGGGAAGAGGATCACTCCTGGCCCCACAGCAGGAGCCAGGTGGTGCTTCATAGACTTCTCCTCACAAACCATTTCTTACATCCCAGGAAATGTCAATCACCTATTCTAGATACTTATTAAAACATGTGAGCTCATGGAATCTAAGTAACTTGTTCAAGGAAATAAAACTTGTCAATAGCAGGCCTGGGACCCTAATAGGTCTATAAAACTCATGCTGGCTCCACCATGTCACCTACTTTGCACGTTGGCAGGCCAGGAACACGGCCCCTCCTGAAAGCAACAAGGGAGAGGGTCCTGGGTATCCATCCAGTAATCAGAGGGTCTGGAGTTCAGGAAGTCACTCAGAAGGGAGTGGGTATACAAGACCTAGTGCCTTTCTTACAATTTTGCCTGGAGTCAGGACAAAAGCTAGTATTCCTTCATCAATAGTTGAATCCCAAGGACAGGTAAACGTGGAAGACTGCAAGGCTCAGGATCGCTCAGTTCCACTTCAATCACTCTTTCTACTCACTGCTTTCCATTTGACTTGTGGCTCTCTTGCATGCACAGCCCAGCTGGGACATGACTAGAACAAATGGGATGAAGAGCAAGAGGCTCACTCCCCACAGCGAATTCTCCTCCCATCAGTGACAAGCACAGGAGATGACACTGCTCCTCCTACCTTGAGATACTGGAAATGGCTGACTTACACTTCCTGTTGCTAAGGGTATTCATCATTCAGACTGTTGGTATTTCTTTATTCCATTCTTTTAACCTCAACTTTGTAATTAGTCTGCTCCCCCACCAGCCAAGTATGTTGTGAGTTTCTCCCAGCTGACGAGTTACATGCTAGTGCCCCGAAGAAGACAAAATATCTTCCCATAGTGGATAGAGCTAAGAGAAAAAGTAGCATTTGGAATCAGTGACAATATGCCAGCTATAGGCCTGGGCCCTCCAAACTTGGTGCCTCCGCTCATCACACGTAGGAGGCTGGAACTCTGCCCGCAAACTCCCCCACACTCAGAAGCCCAGAGATGCCCTACAGCACTGGGTCCTAGGACGTTCCAGCACATTCTGGCAACCTCATCCACAGGAGGCTGGTAGTGTTCTTAGGAAGGCAAAATGTGCACATATGGCATCATCAGGAAGCAGTTAAAGCTTAAGCCAAGTCTCTGTCATTGACACAACAAAATTATAGTCCCAAAATGTTGACCTGAGCCAGGTTGGGCTGGGCCTTGAACTGGGCAGCTGGGAAAGCTACTCAGTCTGTGAGGCTCATGAGCATCCTGCTGAGTGTTTATAGGGAAAAGATTTTGCGTGTGCCTGCACCAAGGTTGGTGTGATAGATTCAGATGTGTCTATTCCAGGAGAGATTGGATTTGGTAGAAAACATTCACTCAGTTGTGTATTTACTACTCTAACCCTCCCTCCAAAAAGGCAACAGTTGGCTGAGTTTGGTTACTGCCCAAAGTTTCACATGTTTTTAGGGATTAAAAAATAGAGACTAGAAAGGAAAGGGAATGTCCCTGCTTTGACATCTGCAAATGCCCTATTGAACTTAAGGAACTGAGTTTGGCCCCAGGGCAAAGTCCCTCTTCGACAGGGCTTCTGGAATGACAGCACAGGTCTCCCATGTCCTGCTTATTCAAATGACAGCGACACTACTAGAAGTAGATCCAGGGTTATGGGCAACTTCTCCCATCCTGAAGGAAATGGATAATACTGGGTTCCTGGGCCTTGCTAAAAGGAAGGAGCCCTGAGTTCATTGTCTCCAAATTCTTGCTTTACACTGAGGCCCACAGGGGTTGTGACACACTTGCCAAGATCACATGACCACATGGTACATGAGCCAAAACTAAAACTCAGAGTCCCGGTTCTTATGATTTCCTATCTCATCTTCCTTTTGTCTTTTCTTAATCTAGCAACTAGATCTCTGTCACCCCATCAAGATCCTGGTCCCAGCAAAGGGAATGTTAGTATATGACAGCATATAGGACCCCATGGTAACAGCCCCTACTGTCTCTGTGTTTCCCCCATTACAGCTCTATAGGCTCTGCTGGAGCTTACGAGAAAGTCAAGAGGAGAGGGTAGATCTGGACAGGAACAGAACATGGATGAGACTCCCCAGATTGCCAGCCACACCAGGTAGGAAGGAAGATCCAGCGCTGGAAGGTGACCCTGTGCTCTTGGGTGATTGGTAGGCCTTTGCTGATACCCCAGAATCCTTTGACTCTATCTTCAGAAATGTCTCAAGGTAAAAGCCTGGACTTTCATTTTCCCCAAGGTGCCTCTTGGGAGCGGTCAGGGCATGACAAAGCTGGAAGGCCAAGGCGAGCAAGCTGGGCTCCAGGAAGGAAGAGGGAGAAGACAGCAGATACATGGATGGGTCACCAGTGGAGGTGAAGGGAGGAGAGGAAAGAAGTTAGGCTTGAATTGAGGGGTACCCAGGAGATGTTCCCTTCCAGCAAGGAGACAGAAAACCAAAAGTATTGGTGTCCTAGTAGTCCTGTCGGACTTCACACCGAGCTCAGTTCTGAGAAGGACCTCCCTCCCATACTACATTTTCCAAAGGTAGAGGGTGATCCATTGAGGCAAATACTGATGGACAAAGGAAGACGCAGCCCAGAACTGACCTCTTGGGTTTAGCCATATATAGACCATGCTATGCCTCCAGCACAACAATCTAGTGGCATATAGATCAATGAGGAGAGTGGACTGCAGTGCAGGGACTCAAAACTACAGGCTTCTTGGAAAGGTGATAAGAGATGGTCCACTCCATTGGGATTAGGAACAGAGAAGGAGAACTCCCTGAAAGCAGATCTGGAGGAATTTAGGTTTCAGTCCAAGCAGGAAAGGAGAACGTGTCCATGGGACAGACTGAGGCCCCAGGGCCTCCAGAAGGTCAGAGAAAGAAGTGTTCCAGGCATAGCAGGTGGGGTGACCTGAGCTTCTTGCAGCCCCTGACGCAATCAGGGATAAAGGGCATAATGAGATTAGTCCTGAGTCGGGCACAGAGTGGTGAAGAGGCTATGAGTTTGGGAGAAGGAGGGAGGGGAGGACAAGGGCCTGGGTATAGAGAAGGCAGGGTTTTCCTTTTCCCTCTTGCCAGGGGAGTTCAGAGCCTGGGGAGGAACTGAGGTCTTTCCTGATACCTGAAGGAAATGGGACTCTGCTTGGGAAGGGCCCTGTGGACTTCTGTGGGATGATGTATAGCCTCTCCTGGGCACAGGATTCTCTGCTTCTGGAGGCTATGGGACTCCATTCTCCCTCTTCTCCTCTATAGAGATGTAAATATGTTCCCTGGGTACCAACAATATGCAAGTGCTGCCAAAACTCCATGTGATAGGTACAGTTACTATCCTCATTTTACAGCTGGGAAGACTATGGCATTTAGCAATCGGGTAACTTGTCTCTATCCCACAGAAAACCAGTCAGTGATAAAACACGGATTTGAACACTAGCAGTCTCATACCGAAGTCTGGGCTCTCATCCTCTGCCAGTCAACTGTCCACTGACAGCTTTGGCTGAGGTGGGTGACCTTTGTGCCTTTGGGCTGATGGGTCCTACAAGCCTCAGCTACAAGGACAGGAGCCTAGGAGACACTGGCTTGGAGGCTGTCCAACGAGATGAGACAGAAAATGTCACAGTGCACATGTAGGAAGTCCGCTCAGAATGAAACAGGGTTGTTTGGCCTTCTAGGAGCCACCCATTCTCAGGAGTGGCTCAGAGGTCACATTCCAGACAGCAGCAGGGCCCAAGCTAGTGCGGTGGAGCTGACCGTGGTGCTGACACAGGCCCTAAGGGGCAGTCCAGCGTCCGCAGCACAGATACTGGAGTAATACTCAAGCTCCATGCATAGCTTTTTCCACTAGTGTAATCCAGAAAAATGTACGGAAGTTTTCCTGTAATTCCTAAACTCTTCCTCAACGCCACACAATAGGAAGTACCTCTAAGCATCCCGTGGGGCCAAGCACAGAGACAGACAGCTACTTGGAAAAGACTCAGAAGCTGCCAAAGACAGTAGTATTTTTTTTCCAGGGTTTTGGGGCTTTCTCCTCCCCCAGAGAATAGTACTTAGGGCTAGAGCACTCCGAGGAGCAGTTGCTACTACTCTAGGCTTACAAAGTCAGAAAAGAACACTGTTGCAGCACAATGTGGGATATATGAAGAAGCAGGGCTCTCATGGCACTTGGCTGCCCAATCCAGGGCATCCAGGCACAGCTGAGAGCTCTGCAGCCACACTCCACCCCCACAAAACATCACAAGTCTTCATCCTACCCTCCATTTCAAGTCATGTCTCTGAATATGGCTGTTGGCAGCTTAGGTGCAGGCAGACGACCATTTTTCTGTATTACGAGAGAGTCTGTTGGACTTCACACCGAGCTCAGTTCTGAGAAGAACCTCCCTCCCATACCACAGCCTGCATGCCTTCTTACCTTTGCCTGTTCCCTCTGTTCTAGCTATGTTCCGGGATTCCCAAAGCTACTTCTGGGAGGCCTTCCAACTATTTTTTGGCCTGGAGCCACAGCTGAACAACAAGGTGGAACCTGGAAAGGACACCAAGGAGATAAGTGCAACTGAGAAGATGATAAAGGCAACTGAGAAGAGGAAAGTCAAGAACACTTCAAAAAGGGCTAACGTCCTGGCCCCTAAACAGCCATCCAGAAAGATGGAAGAAAGTGAGGAAGATGTGGACCAAGGTGATATATCATCAGAAGATACAGATATCCTATATCAAGAAAAGCTATCTGGGGATACAACAGTATCCAATAAGGATACGGAAGACACAGAGACAGGTGATATGTCTGAAAAGCACTGCTTGAAGAAGGTGATCAATGTCAGCACGACCATCTTGATTATACTCCTGATCCTTGTCCATATCTACTTTGCCTGAAGCAGCTCAAGCCTGGGGTGTCTGGAGGGCACCAAGAATGCTGCCTTTCTCAGACTGTCTTCATCAAGAAAGAGATGAAGTGTTTCCTCCTGGAAGAACCAAGAATATGGGGCCAACACTTATACTAGTGAAAATGCTCCCTCAGTGTCATGTATCAAAGATCACCAGCCACAAAGCCATGGATTTAGTGGAGTGCTTGTTCAATTTTTGTCCCTTCTATTTATATACATACCAACCTTATATTGCTCAGATATGTAAGTACCAATTGGTTTAAGTATATAAGGCTTTGCGTACAATGCTAGATTTCATTTGCTCATCTTTTGTTGAGTTTTTGGGTCATAAGGAAATTTAGTCTGTAGATTTCTTTGGTTTAGGGATTGGCATAGTATTAGCCTTGTGAAGGACTGGTATTCTTGCCTGGATATATGTAAGGGTAGATGTTCAGAAGGATATAAGAGACTAGAACTCAGAAGAGAGACTTGGACTACAGTCCCAGATTTTGGGGACAGAGCAGAGGGCAGATGCAGGTAGGAAAGTAACTCAGGTAGAAAGGTGGTAGGCAAGACATACAGCCAGTCAGATGAGATTACTCAAGAAAAAAATGAGAGACCCAAGAGCCTACAGGAGAGAAATATCAGCACAACTGCTCATGTATCAAAAGAGGGCTTCACGACCAAAACTAAGAATGCAGGGGTTTGGTGGCAGAGATGTATGACTTTGGCTGGTGCCTATGGTAGGAATACAGCCAGCATGCTATGGGTGAGACTAGGCCTGGGATGTGAGGCACTGAGCCCCTGGTGTGCCTGCTTTCCTGAAGGAGGAAACTCCACCTGGGCTCAGAACTTAGTCCCTTTCAACCCAGGGGTCTGACCTGGGCTCATCCTGTAATTCCAAGGACATACACTTTTCTATTTCTTCTGAGAAACCTGAGGGTCCCTGGGGCTCACTGAAAGAGTACAGGAAGAAACTCACTTGGGATGCTGATTTTGCTAATAATGTTAATTCTAAAAACTCCTCTCCAAATCAACTCCTAGTTGGTGAAGGGGGAGCCTCTAAAGTTTCTTGGACAAAGACAAAGGCTCCAGCTCAGCCCCAAAGAAAGGGCCCAGCCTGGAAGCTGAACTCTACCTCCTTAGTTCCTCTAGAAGAGCTTAGAAGCACTGCTTCTCCCCCCAAAACTAGAGGAATGCTCTAGAGGAAGGCTGGCTTAGAGATAAAGGGACTCCCCCAACCTCATTCCCATGCCTCCGTCTCCCCATGGAAATAGTATCACAGGTGGAGGCATGGGAGGGGAGGCAGGCTCGTGAAAGGGTTACCTCGAAGCTGATAGGCTCAAGGGGAGAGGAGAGGGCACAGTGGGTTTTACGATGGTCCAAAGAGGCATACTCAGGAGACCTCCCTGGCTTGAAGAGGAATGCAGCTGTTTGAGGGGATGATCTTAACAAGGAAACTGAACCTCTAACTGTCCTAAGTGGTCAGCCTTAAGCAACCTTCTTAGGATTGACTTGCTCTCCCTAAGGAGAGTCCACATCAGGTCATATCTTTCACTTTCCTTCCACACTGGGGCTCCCAGTGTGGGAAGGCAGAAGAAGGCCCTGAACATGGCAGCAAGGACCATGCTTGGCAGAGCCACTCCCAGCTGCACCTTACAGGCCCGATGATTCAAGCATGCCAAGTGTGGCCGATGTATGGCTCAGCTATTTCCTTCCAGTTCCAACCATCTCCCTCTCCCTACCCTTGTCCCCAGATGGCTCTGCTCTGTGCTCCACCTTTGCAAGGGACTCTGGGCCTGTGCTGCCCAGAACCTAGCTGTCTGGGTGTAGTTTCCCCTTTGACAGGACCATAAAGTACCACTGGGACACAAAATAAGAGAGAGTCAGCCTATTTATTCAGGTATGGAGGTGGCTTATCAGATTTTACCTCATAAGAGGCTCAGGGTTTCCATTCAATCACCTTGATGGCAATCTGGGCTGCCCGCTTTATGGTCGGGCTTTTATCCGACTCTAGAACACGGAAGGCAGGCACTTGGGCCTGCAGGCGCTTGCGGCCTTCAGGAGCCTCAGCCAGCATGGTGAGGGCCTTGGTGGCATTCAGGCGTACCTTGGTAGAGGATGAAGACAATAGCTGCAGGAGAGCGTCCATAGCACCTACATCCAGAGCCGCATACTTCCCTGCGGGTGACCAACAACACATTTCTTAACCTGTCAAGTGGAGGGGCCCTTCTTCCTCCCCTCCTGCCTGTTCAGTCTCAAAGGAAGCACCACCATGTTCCCATCCTTCTTCTCTCACACCCCTTCTCTCTCATACTCTTCTGCTGAGTCCAGCCTGGCCCCTGATCTCCTGTCCTTCCAGCTCCCCAACTGGCTAGTTCTTGATCAAAGCAACACAAATCAGCCTTCTTAAAATGTAAAGCCAGTCATTCATTTATGTGGCAAATACTTCTCAAACAACTATTCTGCATCTGGCACAAAAACACACATAGTAGATCTAGAAGTCCAGCTCTGTACTCAGGCTGTTTACCCAACACAGTGAGGCCTTAGGTTCAATCCTCAGCACAACAAAAATAGCAACAAAAAAATGGCCATAGGGTTCTTGTCCTGGTGGACTAACAGACATGACTGTGGATGAGGTGCTCTCCTTGACCCTTTGCTACTAGTCCCTGGTATGAGTGTACCCTCCCCTTTGCTGTGAGGGCCTCTCAACTCTAGCCTCCTAATCACCCTTTCCTTTGGGCCAGGCCCCAAGTACTTCCCAGAGGAAGGTGGCCCCCATCCTGTGCCCTGTCAAATGCTGCACTTCTCTGTGTTGCTCTTTATTCTGCCTCTCCTGCCACTGTGTTCCCATTGTGCAGCTGAGGGCTTGGCCCAGGTCAGGAGCTCAGAGACACTCAGCTGGAGCACCCACTGGGGAGTAAGTGGCTTCACATCCTGGGTTCTGGCTCTGTGTCTCTGGCTACTGCCTGAGTTCCCATGAGCTCCCTGGCCCTGCAAATGTTCCCAGAGGAAGCCTCAGCTGAGGTACCTGAGAAGAATGCACCGGGGGCACCCCTGCCTCCACCATGCTGTCTGCCTGCTGACTACACAGTGCAAAGGTGGGCTGTGGACCTTGAAAAGGACTCAACCCCTGTTCCTCTGACTATGTGGAGCTCTACCTTTCTGGTCCAGTATAGTTTCTGGGAGAATTTGTCTTTGGGAGGCTTTGGGGTATATTGATTGTGAATCCAAGGTGCAGAGTCCTCCATAGAACAAAAATAGAAGTATACACCACAGGGCTCGTCAGACAGTTTTTGGAAGGTCTAAGGCTTGGAAGGGGCATGCTACACCCCAGATGGTCAGGTGTGGAAACCAGCCAAAATCTATAATCTCAGCCCTGGGTTGACTGACAATATGAACACGTGACTGACTGGGAGTCCTAAGCTGGGAACCTGGGGAAAGAGAATCCTGTACTCTTATTTTTCTCCTCCCCAACTTGAGAAAAGTAATTATGATCAAGAAGCATCATCAAAAGTCAGGAGCAGGGTTTGTTTGGACCTCAGGGTAGCAAGAGTCATGGATTACAAATTTATCAATCCCAGGATCACTTCATGCCTCCCAGGGGCCCTGGGTCAGAGGTTGGTTTTGAGGCCCAGGGAACAGCTTGGTGTGAAGTAATAGAGGCTCTAATGCAAATGATTTGTGAGAGGCCACAAGCAGCCTGTGCCCAGGAAGAAAACAGAGGCCTGAGCTTTGACTTAAACCCCAAAAGGATTTCCATGACAGGCCAAGAAGAGGATTTTGATGAAGCATGGAGGTTTGGGGTGAGAGGGGGAAATACTAGGTCCCTAAGCAGAAGAACAAGTCTTAGACGCCTCACTACAACTGCTGGCACACTAGGAGGCTTCCTCCCCTGCCTGAACCCATCCAGCTCCAGCTACCCCACCGTGGTCACCTGCAGCTTACCTTCAGTGGTCACTGTAGCAAACATCAGGGCTCCAGCAGCATTGGCCTGAACTTCCTGCTCCTCATCTTTCAGAAGATCGACCAAGATGAGGATGACATCATACTGCCGCACCTGGTTCTTGCCCTCCAAAGGGATGCTGGGGCAAAGAGGGGACAATTGGGGCCTCCATTTGAGCGGGAAGGACAAAGAAAGGCCCAGGACTGCTCCAGGGGAGGGGACACAAAGGGAAAGGATTTATATTGGGACTATCTTGGTGATACAAAACGCTGGTAGGAGTGTGACAATGAAAGTGAGACCAGGGATGCAGGGTACAATGACGCCTTTCCCTAAACCATCACTCAAAATAAAATGAGATATGTCTTCCCTAGCCCTAAAGATGATTGTCTAGAAGGCCTCTAGAGGCCTGAGTCAGGCTGTACTTACAGAAATACAGGCTTGGGCCCTTAGGGAGAAACCCAAGTGGAAGAAAAGCCAAGAGTTAGGGAGGGAAAGGGGCCCTAAGAGGATGTGCCCAAGCCAAATTAGCGACTGTGGGGGTGAGTGAGCCACCCATCCTTGGGGACAAGGGAACCAGGTTCAGCAGACCTTGTTCACCCTTAGTTCCCAAGCCAGGATGTACACCATGTCCTATGTGACCTTGAGCAAGTGACTAGATTTTGTGATTTAATCTCCTCCTCTAGAGAGTTGTCTAAGTATGTAGTTCACAGACAATGCCTGGACACTGTAAGTACTTAGTGACCACTGGGTCACTGTTACCATTGGTATTCTCCTGCTCACCTTCCTCATGGAAAGAGGTGACCAGTCAGTTGGGTTTTTTGCCAAGGATGGGGGGTAAAGAATTGCCTGGCATACAAGATGCTCTCAAGCCAATGGGAAGATGATTATTCTAACAGAGAAGGTCCACTTCAATCCTAGTGCCCTCCTTCCCCAGGGCACATTAGGATGGAAGAAGGGAGCCCAGAGTAGATGTCTGTAGACTCTGAGGAAGGCCTGGTTGAGTAAAGACCCATTGCTTTGCTAGCGGCAGCCCGACAGCCTTATTAGGGTATTTGTAGAACCCCAAGGGGGCAGCCAGTCAGTCCAGCATAGACAGAGACTCACCAGATGGCGGTGAGCGCCTGAGCAGCCTTGCTGCGGATGTTTTTGTTGGTGCTAAGGAGCTTCTGCTTGAGGAAGGGCACAGCACGGCTGCTCAGGGCTTCAGTGGCATCTTCATACAGGCAGGGCGTCAGTGTATCCAGGATGAGCTCCTGGATGTCCTCCTCCTCTCTCTGCAGCTTCCACACCAGTGAAGGTATAAGGCCACTGTTGATGATGCCTTTGGCCCCTGTAGAACAGGAAACAGTACTGGGGGTGGAAGGGAGCAGCCACCCTCCTCATGTGATTAACCTATATGACTAAGGTGGTGGTAGACAGGAGAACTTGGCAAGGGACCTGCCCAGTCACCAGGAGACTGTGAGTATAGTCATATCAGAAGCTGGAGTAGAGCTGAAAGGTGAAGCCCCAGAGATCACAAAACATGCCGGCCTTTGGTCACTGTACCTTCAGAGCCTCAGCTGTCAATGGTCCACAGCAACCTGATATAGCAGTCACTCCTAGAAGAGCCTGGAAGCTCACCCCTAGGACTCAGTACACTAAAAGACCTTCTTTTTTCCCTGCCTTGCCCCAGAGTAGTGAGAAGCCATCCAAAACCTTCATCTCAAAGCATGTCCCAAAGTCACTGAGCCCCAAAACTGGGGCTGACCCCTGAAAGAGCTTGAAATGGAGGGGGACATAGAGACTCAGGGTGGAGGTGGATGACATAGGGTCTTGGTGTCTCCTATCCCAAAAAGAGCTGTGTTACCAACCAAAGAAGACAGGAATCAAGACCTGGGACTTCCTAAGAAGGAGAGTTCCATATGCATAGCTATGGCACAGGTCCTAGGAGAAGCAGAGTGAGACAAGATTCCCCCACAAGTTAGCCCCACCTTGCACTTTCCCCTTCTTTCTGGGGAATGTCTGCCTGTGACTCCTGGGGATGAACACAGAACCTTAGCACAAGCAGCATTTCCAGGGATCCAAGATCTCAGAGCAGGACTCCTCAATCATGAAGATGAGGATGGAGCAAAGAGAAGTTCTTCCCCACGATGTGCAGGCCACCCGTCACTATAGTGGCCAGCCTCATCCTTAGCCTCCCTAAGAGCCCACACTGCCTAGCGTGAGACCATCTACACTCCCCAGGGAGTTGGCCACCAGCAAACAACTTTCTCCCATCCTCCCCAGCTAAATCCTCTAATTTACTCTAGAGATAAATAAACCGGTTAATTAGCCTAAAGGTCTCCAAGTGCCAATTAACACTAGGGATTTCCTCTTTGAAGACATCACCCTAGCCCTCCTTCCTTACTCCCTGAGAACATCAAATGGCGGGTGCCTGGGGAGAGGGTGGTGAGGCAGGGCAGGGTGTTCAGTAGCTCTCATTTGCCCTACCCCATGCTCCTTTATATCCAGCAGCTTCCAGTGCTCCAAGCCAGCTTCCTGAAGGCGTTGATTGGATGGCATGGCAAGCTCTGCCTCATTGCTTTTCGGAGCACTCAGGATACAGGGAAAGCAGTTCTCTGTTACTTTAAGTATGCAGGGCTTTGCTTTTCAAATGTTAATATCCTCAGACTTTCAAAGAAGCCTAGGTTTGATCCTGACATGTATCCTATCCCAGCTGTACCTTTGGACACATCACCTAACTTCTCTGATTCTGGTCTTCGTAGTGTTAAAATGAACCTACCCGGTGGACTGTTGCACAACACCAGTGAAAGCTGAGAATTAACCAACGGGGGTTTGCCTTACTTGCACCTGGTTCTAAGCTTCCCAGGAAATTCCAGGGACACACATGCTGCTGTTGAAGCTGCCAGGAGCTGCTGTCAAAGTTGGGAAGGATGTACACAAGCTGAGGGAAGGAAGGAGAGAAGAAGGTGCAGTCCAAAGAGTCAGGATGTTAGAGGTGATCAAGTGATCACTCCCTTCTTCCTTGGTAAGGAAGTGAAGCCCAGAGAGGAAATTTGAATCTCTGAGGTCACACAGCACTTAGGGGCAAACTAGAGGGCTTCATTCCTTGGGTTTTGTTTTTCAGGCATCTGTCTTGGGCCTCTGCTCGTAGAAATACTCATCACTGGGCCCTGGGTTCATTTTGAGACAGAGAGAGATTAAAAATAAAACGCATGCCGGGTGTGCCTTTCTTCTCTTTAACTTTGCTTTTCAGCTAAAAGGAAAGTGGCGGGCCTGGCTATTTATAACTAACCCAGATCCACATGG
>PVIR01025666.1:0-15138 GCA_004026965.1 Petromus typicus | reverse complement strand
TGCTTGCAAGACAGGCGCCGGAACCACTGAGCTAACTCCCCGGCCCCAGTGGAAGATAGTTTTTTATATTTGTTATTCGTATTACCTTTTAGCAGTACTAGGGATTAAACCAGGGCTTCATACTTGCTAGACAAGCTCTATAACACTGAGCCATAACTCCGGCCCTATTACAAATTTTATTTTGAGATAAGGTCTTACTTCTTTACCTAGGCTGCCCTTGAACTTGGAATTTTCCTGTCTACATCTCCCATGTATCTAGACTATAGGTGTATACCAGTATGGCTGACTAGGATAGGTTTTAATAGTTTTTAATTTTTTTTTTTAAGGTTTTTTGAGACAGGGTCTTGCTTTGTGGTTCAGGCTGGCCCTGAGCTCAGCCTCAAACTCACATCACAGCAATCCTCCTGCCTCTGCCTCTCAAGTGCTGGGATTACAGGTGTGAGCCACCACGCCTGGCACTGTGGTATGTGGTACTGATTGCTGCTGGGCGTGAGTCTCCACGCCCAGTATGGTATGTGGTTACCGGGAATCGAACCCAGGCCCTTGCGCTTGCAAGACAGGCACCGGAACCACTGAGCTAACTCCCCGGCCCTAGTTTTTAATTTTTAATTGAATTCTCAGTGAAGTCACTTGAGGCTAGGCTTTTCTTCACGAGTAGCTTCTGTTTGCTCGTTCAATCTTTTTATTTATTTTAGGCCTACCGATATTTTCTATTTTCTATTGAATCAGTTTTAGTACTTTTTTTCTTTTTAATGACCTTTTCATTTAATCTGTTATTCAGCATGTGACCACAGTTGTTCAAAGTATTTCTTCAAAATTCTAGTTACACCTGTATGATTAGAAGTAATATCCCTTCTTTCATGAGTCTATATATTTTGCTTTATCAAAGCTTCTTTATTAAATATCGTTAAAGATAATTGCTCTCCTCCTGAAGGCTGGCATCATGAGTCAGATAATGTCAACATTTTGAGAGAAATTGTGACCTTTTAATGAACTTTTAGAATGTTGATAATTTACTAGGGTAATAAAGATAATGAAGAAGGTCTGACTTTTTTTGTTGTTCTTTGTTTTTGGAGACAAGGTGTCACTGTGTGGTTCAGGCTGGCTCTGAACTCACTATGTGGCCCAGGTTGGCTTCGACCTCACAGTGATGCTCCTGCCTCTGCCTCCCAAGTTCTGCGATTACAGGTGTATGCCATCATGCCTGGTCTGTAAAATTTTAAAAACTCTTTTCAAAGTTACAGTTTATGTGAGCAGAAACGTATATCTCTGAGGACCTTGTTGATTGGCACAGTATTCTCATGGCAAGAAACGGATCTCAGTAGATGAAGAACCCTCCAAATATAGCCAGCAGACTTTCTTTTGCTTTCATGATGTTATCAAAAGAATGTTTATAGACCCAGAAGCTCTTAGAACTGAAAGATGTTTTGGAGGTCATCTACTTTCATTCCATAACGATGATAGCAAGTATGTATTGAGATTTCATTACATGATAGGCAAATTGATAAAATCTGAGCTGCATCATTTTATTTAATCCTCACCACAGCCCATAGAAATATGCCCAATTATCTGTATTTTTATAAATGAGGGAAAAAATGTGGAGATGCTCACCTACCTAGTTTTACATAGCTGAGAATTGGTAGTTCTAGGTTTTATGATACAAGTCCTGTTCCAGAATGCATTCCTCAATTCATTAAATACTGACTGATTTATGCATTGCTAGTATATCTTCTTTACAGTAGTCCTGAAAAGTTACTTTATATTTTTTCCAGCTTTGTTCGAGTTTGGTCCATCTTCAAGGATGGTACTATTCTCTTGATTCAGCTCCTCCCATTACTTGAAAATCTGTTATTTGTAAGAAAGAGGTTGAGCAAAAATCTAATTCTTTATAACCACAACTAAGTCATAGTTTGTTAAAATAGGATGACTTCGAGATTGTCAAATTCACTACTTTTATTTTACAGATTAGAAATTTACATCTAATGAGGACAGGCAAATAAGATTATACAGGACTTGCAGGAATATTTTCTTTGGAGTCTGACAGTTTATATAGCCAAATCCAAGCTTTTATGGTAGTTCTTTTGGTTTCTGTTAATTTTACTTCTATGCCAAACATTCTCAGGTTTTTTTCCTTCATTCTTGTGTGAATGATTTTCAGGATTCCCATCATTCTCGTAACCTTGTTTAGAACCCAGTGCTGGTTGTATATTTCCTTCTTTAATGTGTGTCACACAGAACTAAAATGCCAAACTACAGATTATTTCTTCAGCCCAGCCTTTGACTTAGTTATTGCACTTGTTAATAGAGAGTGAAGTTGTTACAGATTTTAATTTTCAAGTGCTATTTAATTACTTTACAGCCAGATCACAGGAAACATTTTTTAGATAAGAGAAATATCTGAAATTGTAGAGAATAGAATAGAATAGAGTAGAATAGAATAGAATATGTAAATACCGTATCTTTTCTCTGGTATGAAAATGTGAAGATGTAAGTGAGTTCTAGAATTATGATAGATGTTGTAAAATAGATAATATTCAAAAGGAAAATGGTAGGGGTAAGTAAGGAATGGAAAATATGATGTTAAAAAAAAAGAAAGCATATGTATATATGGGGTGGTAGGGTTGTAGGCTGGGTAGGGAAATGGGTAAAAATGAGAATTAACTCGTCATATACTGGTACAAATTCCCAATGTTGACTATGATCATGGTGTGTATATAAAATGTACTAATAAAGAATTCAATTATAGGGGGCCGGGGAGTTAGCTCAGTGGTTCCGGCGCCTGTCTCGCAAGCGCAAGGACCCGGGTTCGATTCCCCAGTAACCACATAACAGTACTGGGTGTGGAGACCCACACCCAGCAGCAACCAGTACCACATCCACAGTGCCGGGCGTGGTGGCTCACGCCTGTAATCCCAGCACTCGGGAGGCAGAGGCAGGAGGATTGTGATGTGAGTTTGAGGCTGAGCTCAGGGCCAGCCTGAACCACAAAGCGAGACCCTGTCTCAAAAAACCTAAAAAAAAAAAAGAATTCAATTATAAAAAAGAATATAAAAATATATTAACACTGATCCAAGATTTTTTTTTCTTCAAAAATTGTTTCTGAATGTTAGTTAACATGCTGATATCAATAACCTATTTGCTTAGAGACTCATTTGCTGGAAAAATTAAATGGCCTTTGTATTTATAAATTAGATATTTAATTCTTATATACTTTTATTTGATTGGTCAATTTATAAATATCAATATTTTCTATTCAAATCTTAGGCCAGTTTATAGACCACTGACTGTGAATAGGCTCATAAAGCTAATTTTCATCTGAAGGCTTATATGAAGCATCTTTATTTGAAGCTGATGAAAGATTTTCTTTCCCAAGAAAAATTAATGATAACTGTGAGTTAAAAAAAAAAATAGCCCCACTTGGAAACCAAGAGCATGGTGCTTCCTCTTTTCTACCCTGTGGGAGGGAGAAGACATTATGAGGAAAAGCTCATACTAGTGACCTGAAGCATATTATTAAAGGAAAATGAAATTGCAGAAAAAAAGAAGGAATCAGTTTTTATTGCAATTTAGACATCCATACTTTTTCTTTCACAATTCTGGAGTTTTAAAGGAGAAATCTTGAAGAATATAGGAAGGATGCAATAAATATTGAACTTTTTATACTTCAGGTGATATTAGATTTATCTTATTACATTGTTTTAAGATATTGATGCCTACTCATTGTAATGTATAGAAGGCTTGTCCTTCACCAATATAATTTAGGTGTTTTGCTTTTGAATAACCTCACTTCTCTATATTGTCCTTTTTTGTACCTCAGTTTCATATCTGTGAAATTAGGAAACATGAATATTTAAAATGGTTCCTAGCTTACTAGTTATCTCATATTGAAAATCTTGTTTCTCAGTTCTTCTTGTGCTTTGCTGATTTGTATAAATAGCATCCACATTTATGTTTTATGCCCCCTGCTGATACAGGGGAAACAAGCCTAGCTCCCCACTTGTCGATACCTGGGACACGAGTTCATGTTCTCTTAAATCGAAGAATGAATTTCAGTAAGGAGGAACAGAGGTTAAGAGTAGGAAAAGACTTTAGTAAGAATGAAAGCTTTTGCCTAAGAGAGGCAAAAGGGGAACCCGAAAATGGGAAACCCACAATGGCCTTTTCCAGGGGGTATTTATGGAACAGAGCCACCAGGTGAGGCAGATCCAAAGTGGGAAAAAATTAGAGTCAACCCGTAACATTGCAAATACAGTAGCTTATGTAAAATTGGTAAATGAGAAACCACACAGAATAGACACAACCATGATCAACCAATAAGATTACAACAAATATAATTGCTCAGGTAACATTGATTAAATAGGGATCAATAGGGGTTCAATGCGAAATCAAATCACATAACAATTGTACAGAAATTTTTGACTTAAACACTTTTCCGGGAAGGCAGGCTAAAGTCTTAGCCCTCCACTCCAGGAGGTTGGTGCCTATTTTACAATAGCAAATGCTGTTGTTTATCTTAGGGAAGCTGATGTCCTCTTTAGAATATCTGGAGATGTCTATTTAGAATACCAATCATGGCTGTTTATTTTAAATGGGTGGGTAATTTTTTCCTGGGGCAATGCTAACCTCTAAGTTGTCTTCTTCCTTAGCTTCCAAGGGCCACCTGTCTGCCTGTAAGATGTCCGCCTAACTTCCTGTACCACTACTAGATTATTCTCTGAGGTCAGGGGCTAGCTGATTTTTCATCTTTTTTGATATAGTTCCCTGTTCAGTGTTTAGTACACAAATATTTTTGTAATAATTTTAGGAACTTTTTAATTTTTTTGGCAGTACTGGGGAATGAGCCAAAGGCTTTAGGCATGCTAGCAAATACTCTCCTACTGAGCTGTATTCCCGATCCTGTACCTTTTATGTCATGATTTTATCTTTATCTTTTTCTGATGAAGTGTGTCAGGGTTGGGGGACTGAAGGAATATTTTCATGGGTGAGGTTCCTAGAATAAAGAAAACATGCAGAGGCCACATCAGCAACAAGACCAAGAGTAAATGTCTTTATTCCTCAGCCCTTGTACAGGCTGCTCCTAGGCCTAAAGTCATTATACCCTTACATAACAGTACGCCACATGCACAGTAGTCATGCTGACGAAAGTATGTTTCGTTGTCATGTGGTAGATGGTGTGGTCTGGTCCTTAAGGGTCCTCAGATAACTTGGGCTTTGAATCAGTCAGAAGTGATTCCCTACAAAATGGTTGGAATTTATTTAAGCTTGTGGAGTCACTTGAAAAAGAAATGAGTAGAATAAAGAAAAGAATAAAATAAGTGTACTTGACATAGGAGAAGAGCTGAGTTAAGAAAAGAAATGAAAAATTATGTTAGTGGTTTAAAATTTAATTAAAAAAGCATCAGTGACTTTTATGAGTCTGAGGGACAGGGGTGAGTGACATGACTCTTAGAAGTAAGTGGAAAATGGCTTAATTAGGGATAGTAACAGTGTTGTAGAAGAGCAAAATTAGAAGAGATGGGGCAGCAGAGTTGGGGTAATGAAAAGTCCATCAGTGTAAGAGGACATTCAAGTCATAGGACATCTTTAAAAGCGCTAATAGATAATTAGAGATATTTTCCAGGGCTCTGAGTATGGAGAGTTTGCAAAGAAAGTATAGTGGTTGAGCACATGTGCGTTGGAATCAAATGCCCTAAATTTGCCTCTTACAAGCTGTTTGAATTTCACCAATTTACTTAATTTTGTTTAGATTCAGTTGTCCCTTCTGGAAAATGAATTTTACTACCTCCTACAAGATTGTTATAAATATCAGTTGTGAGAATGTATAATGATATAAGCGTTCAATAAATATGATTGTTGCTCGTTGTGCCTTCATTTTATTTATAAGGGTGAAGTTAAATAACATGATGAGTAGGAGCAGTGGTGGCAAACCTGTGACACACATGCCTCATCCCACTGTTTGTTACCACTGAAAGCTCTAAACAGGTTGCCATCATTGGTTAAGAGGGTAGGTAGTATGATCAGAGGTACTATGTCTGGGAGCTGAGTAACACGGAAAGGAATGAAGTTTAGGAGGAACCAGGTGGAAATATTACAGTGTATAGATATCAGGGCTTTCCATTTTAATATGTCACTTGCTCCACCGTTTAACTTACCTTAAACATTCTTTGGAGATCTGATTGATTTTGGTATGTGTGCAAAAAGTAACTTGTTGTTTAAAAGTAACTTGTTGATTAAACAGAGAAGTGGAGAAGTGATTGTCAACCTTGTCACCTTCGACCTTCCTCCTCTCTTTATCGACCTCTTTCTAATTCCTATGGTTGGAAAGATGTTGACCTTAGTATCCTTCCCCCACAGGATGTGAGAAACATATTCATCTTTCGTCTTCCTCTTATTTTAATCATCCCCACACAGCCCTTTTTTTAGTACACAGAGAAAAGCACTCAGGCACTATCAAATGGAGCAGTGTTTCAGCTTATGTGTGGAATATAGCCTTTGAGATTTGGATTTTAAAAAATCAATGAAAGGACAAGAAAGTAATCAGGAGTCTAAATGAGCAGGTGGAACAAATTTGTAAAACCTATTTTAGGAAAACAATAACCAGTTCTCAAGAAATAAACTAGCCTCAATTACACTGTTCCATAATCAAGGTGAGGACAAGGGAGGGACTAATGCATAGGGTTCTAAACTTCTGTGAACACAAGGCCAGCATCTAACATGGTTGATTTCAGCGGAGGAAGGAAGAACCTCTTTCTAGTCACTTTCAGAAAAACTGAAAAGCTTTCATTAGCTCTACTGTGATGCAGATATGTAATTCATTCATCTTGTGCATACTGTAATAGCAATGTTGCAAATTACCACACAACATGAAATCTGGGGTGTGAGATTAAAGTCTAATATGTGCTGCGTGGAGAGGCATAATTCTATTGTTGATCCTTAAGATAAAGCTGAACACAAATATTTAGCACCAGATTCATATTTGAAATGATTAATGCCCTCAAAACAGAGTGTATCACAGAATGTCTATTTTAAGACAGATGTGAAGGTCACTGAGCTCAAGTCTTCATCTCCTTTGTGAGTGAATCACCTCTGCAGTACCTCTATCAAGTTGACATCATCCTGGTCTTGAAATGTGTCAATAATAAAGAACTTCCCCTCACTGGAGATGGCTCATGTCATTTTAGGGTGATCTGCTTGTTATCAAAACTTCCTTATTTAATAATGTTGTTATAAATTCTCCTTCATAAGATAGCCATTCAGTAGGGAATGAGAGGACCTTGTCCCCTTAAGTTGGACTAACCATTCTACACCTAGGTACTTTGTTGCACTTTCTACTTGTATTGTAGTCATAATTTTTGTAGCTGTAGTTTTATATATCCTCTGAATCATGAGTCCCTAGAGGGCATGGGGCACATCTTATCTTTGAGTATGCCTTGTATATGAAAAGTATTTGAATGCCAAAAACATTGTATTAAATCTCTATACTATCTAGGCTACTCTTCGTTTGGATGTCATTTCTTTTACCATTCATTAAACAAATATTTTATGATTATTTTGTATCAGACACTACCAGTGTTTAATAATGCAACAGTGATAGAAATCGATATAGACTGTGATTTCATGGAATTTATAACTATTGTGAGATACAAATAAAGAACCGAGAAGCACAAAATAGGGTAATTAGGTTACAATAAAGGAAGGTCCAACCAAGGGTTTTAGGATTCAGGAAGACACATGTTCTCTATTTTCTTCTATAATAAGGAGAATATTCTAGGTGTGGTCTCTACATTGGGAGTAATCACACTTTTAGGGGATGTTTGCCATTTTTTATGTCAATCTGTTGATGCTCATTTATTCAGTAAATATCTGTTGAGTACCTCGCATGATGAGGTTCTTGGCAGAAACAATGGCTAAAACAGTGCTTTGAGGTGGGTTTATTATAAAGCTAATCTAATTTAATTTCCAATGCCCATCACTTTCTGGAGCCCCTGCAAGGCCATACAGCTAAATTTGTGTTTGTAATTTTGCATTTTTTTCCCTATAGAGAGCTCTTTAATTTGTGTGTATTTCAAGTCCAAAAAGCTTGCATCCACCTCATGTTAGAAAGAAAGCAATGTTTATCTTCTCTGCTACCATTCTGAAATAGTGAAATGACGGGAGGGGGCAACAATTTCAAGGACAGAATACCGAATATATCAGGTGGAAATAAATACAGAAGAAAATGAAAGCAAGGAAATGGATATAGAGTTAGGGTATTGTGGGGAAGTAGTGCCGCTCACTGCTTGGGGCAAAGGGAGAAGCACTATTGCTCCACTATGGGTGGCAACTTTCCGGGATTCATAAACTTCATATCAATAAAAAATTAGAGATATAAAGTTTGAGGAAAGGAAGACATTTTTTGGACACTGTTGGAAAAGGAGATACTTACTTTGATGAACAGTAAGGGGCTCCAGAGAGATGGAGGACCTGAGTGCCCTCTGCTCTCGGCTCCTTTATCTTGGGTATTAAAGTCCTTTCCCTATCTAGAATTTGTAATAATCTCATTGGCTATTGTAGGCTTTAGGGTCCCACCCCTTAAGGTACCATACTCTACCTGCAGACTCCTATGTAAAGTTCATTTGGTTTCCCTTATCCCATCAAAAGAATTTAGGGCTTTGTTAAGAGTACTTTACATACCAGTTTGCATTAGCAATTCCGTGGAAGGAAACATAGGTGAGAGAACATATGGAAGAGCTGTCTTATAGTTAGACAAGAGGCCACCCTTGTCTCCTTTCTAAGGTGAGAAGACATGGCTAGCCTGACTTGGTTTGGGAGCCTGCCTTGTTTATTGGCTTTGTTCTTGTCTTGTTAATTGCTTTCTCTTTTGAAGCTCAAACTCTTTTCTAATCAGTATTAGGCAAAAAGCTTACTGAAGCCAATATCCTATTTTTTTTTCCCTGCCTGTCTATCTTTCCCTATAGTATGATGTTGCAGTCTTATTTATGCAGTCAAGAAAAGGCTTTCTGATAAAAGATCTACAGAAACTGAAGGAGAAAGTAATACAGTTAAGAAAATAAACTAAGTGGAGAGAACTACATGTGAAAAGATACCGAGTCTAGAAAGTGTCTTCGGTGTTTGTGGAGTGGCAAGAGACCAATGTAGCAGAAACAGTGGTAAGATATGAGTTTGGAGATCATGGTTCCTTGGTCCTTCTGGCAACTCACAATTCTTTCACACATGCTGCTGTACCTGTTCAATTGTAGTTTTGGGCCTTTGTGAAGTACTTTTCATTTGTTCACCTTAGGTTATATTGTTTCTGTTAATTTTTTATTCTGACTATTAAAATATTAATGTTATGGTATGGATATTTGCTTTTTGTGCAGTTTTGTGTTGTTTTGAGACAGTGTCTCACTGTGTAGATTAGGCTGGCCTTGAATGCACTAAGTATGTAAACCAGACTGGCCTTGAATTGACCTAGAACCTCCTGCCTCAGCTGAGATTACAAGTGTGCACACCATTGCCAGCTATGATTTGGATCTTAAATGTCACCTAAAGACTTATACCTTAAAGTCTTGTCCCAGGCCACTGGCACTATTGGGCAATGGTGGGAATTTCAAAGGGTAGAACCTAGTAAGGAGAAGTTAGCCATTGAGCATGTGCCCTTTAAGGGGCTACTGGGACTTAACCCCTCCTTTCCTCCTTCACCCCTTCCCTCCCCTTCCCGCCTTCTTCTCCTTGATTACCTTGAGATGAGCAGCTCCTCCACCACCAGGTCTCCACACTGATTTCTTTGCCACAGGCCCAAAAGGAGCACACTAAAACCTCTGAAACCATGAGCTAAGCAAATACATCCTTTTAAGATGATTTGTTCAAGTGTTTTGTCACGGGAGCTACCCCTCTGTGCTTCATACTACCTGCACATCTGATTGACATGCTTTCCATTTGTTACTCGAGCAACTGATGAATCTTGGAAGAGGATGGAGTCCTTTGGTATGGACCACTGATAGAAATTCCATCTGTAGATAAATATTCAGATATGGCCTTTGAGAATGTTTCCAGTTGACTTGGCTCTAGTGTGGCATATTAATTTTTACTCTTTCGATAAAGATATTGAAAAGCACCATCAAATAGAATCAGGAAACAAAAACAATTGTAGCATTCACTTGATAACTTTTATGTCAGAAAGGCAGAAGGAAGGGACTTTTTCTCTTAACAAGCCCATCCTGTCTCCTATTGTTCACCTCTTCCATTTAAAAAAAAATCATAGCTACAATTTTTAATTAAAGTTATTGGGATAATTGGAGATAATATGATGTCATAGACCTTTTTTATTAGCTTTATCATGGTATCCACAATGGAGAATTACATTATATGGGAGCAGAAACAGGAATTTTCATGTATTGTTTATATTTTATGGCAAATTGAAGTTTAAACATAAGGATAAATAAAAATCCATCTATGCCTTTCAAAAAATAGTAATACAGAGAGTCCTTGTATAATTACCCAGTACTTCTGGTTTTGAAAGCTGTATTATAATGTAACCAGCAATGTAATATTGACACTGCTACATTCTATTGGTCCTGTTCAGACTTAGCTACACTGTGCCCATGTGTATGTGTGTGTGTATGTTTAGACCTGTACAAGCTTGTCATCTGTATTGATATGCAGATCCTCACCCCAGTCAAGATTAGAATAATTCCAAAGATCCATCCATTCTTACTGCTGTCGTGTTCAGGTTTTCTTCACCCTATTTGTAATCCCTGGCAACTACTAATCTCTTAATTCCAATATTTTTCCATATCTAAAATGTCATATAAATGGAAATAAACAGTATGCAAAATTTTGGCAGTAATGATTTTTACTCAGTTATAGCCCCCTTCAGATATATCCAAGTGTTTTACATATCAGTAGTTTATTCCTTTGTATTACTGGATACCATTTTGTGATACGGATGAGCCATATTTTGTTTACCCAGCCACCTGTTGAAGGACATAAGGGCTGACTCTAGCTTCTGGCAATTATGAAATAAAGCTACAGTGAGCATTCATGAAGAAGTTTTTGTGGGGATGTAAGTTTTCATGTTTTCTGGGACAAATGCCCAGTAGTGCAGTTGTTGTGCTGTGTGGTAATTGCATTTATTTTATTTTTTTCAGTGAAACTGCCAAACTTTTCTAGAGTGGCTATACTGTTCTACAGTTCCACTAGCAATATATGAATGATTGTATTTTTTCACATTCTTGACAACATATGGCACTCTGACCATTTTTAATTTAATTTTTATCATGGAAAATCCTCTTATTTGATTAAACAAACATAAAATAGGAACAATTTTAAAGTCCAAAGATATACTAACTTTGATTTAGAGGCTTTAGTGGCTCATACAGCATCTCCTTGCCACTTTCTCTGTAGACCATGTTGATACATTCAGAAGCCTGTTACCTATATATTTGTGTCTATATACATATAGGTACGTGCATATACACACATGTATATATATATACACTGCTTCCTAAGTGCTGGGATTATAGGCATGAACCACCATGCCCAGCATTGTGGTGTGTGGTATTAATTGCTGATAGGCATGAGTCATGATGCCTGGCATTGCTTTATATAGTTACCAGGGATCGAATGCAGGACCTTGCACTTGCTATGCAGGTGCCAGAACCACTGAGGTAAATCTCCAGCTTATGTCATTTCTATATATGCTCTTTAGTTAAAAGTCTCTGTCTTTGTCCATTTTCTAATTGTATTTTTAATGCTGAATTTTTAGAATTTTTTAGATTATCTAGATACTATTCCTTCCTGAGTAATATAATTTATAAATATTCTCCTAACCCACATTCTTTAATATTTGTGTAGGCTTTCACAGTTTATAATTTTGGTGAGATTCAAATGATTGATATTTTTGTTTAGTGAAAGGTGCTATTGATGTCAAGCCTAAGAACTCTGCTTAGCCACAGGCCTCAAATTTTGTTTCCATTTTTGTCTAAAATTGTCATACTTATTGTTACATTTTATATTATAATCTGTGAACCATTTTAATTTACCTTTTCTATGAAGTTGAAAGATTAAAGTCAGAGTTACTTGTTTTTGCCTATGGATATTAATTTGCTTCAGCTCCCATTTTTTAAAAGGCTTCATATTGACTCCATTAAATCAGTTTTGAACGTTGGTTAAAAATCAGACATACTTGGGGCCGGGGAGTTAGCTCAGTGGTTCCGGCGCCTGTCTTGCAAGCGCAAGGACCCAGGTTCGATCCCCAGTAACCACATACAATACTGGGTGTGGAGACTCACACCCAACAGCAACCAGTACCACATACCACAGTGCCGGGCGTGGTGGCTCATGTTTGTAATCCCAGCACTCGGGAGGCAGAGGCAGGAGGATTGCTGTGATGTGAGTTGGAGGCTGAGCTCAGGGCCAGCCTGAACTACAAAGTGAGACCCTGTCTCAAAAAAAAAAAAAAAAAAATATCAGACATACTTATGTGGGCCTATTTCTGAGTTTCCTATAGTGTTGCATGAATAGTGTTGCATCTGTCTCTCCACCAGTATCATAGCAATTTGCTTATAATAGCTGTGTAGTGTTAATATGTGCTAGAGTGATTCCTCTCACTTCCTTACTATTTTTTAGTGTTGTTTTCCAAGATCACTGTAGCTATTCTTGGACTTGTTCCTTTCCATATAACTTTTAGAAGAAGTTTACCTTTTTCTACTGATCTTTTAGTAGGCATTATAGTAAGCCTGTGAATCCATTTATAGAGAATTGATACCATTACTATGCAATCTTCTAATCCATGAACAGAGCATCTCTATCTGTTTAGGTTTTCTTTTGTTTCTTTAAACAGCATTTAACATTTTTCAGCATACATATGCTGTACAAGTTTTGTTAAGTGCACTTTAGATAATTTTCTTCAAAGCCTCTGTAAGTGACACTGTATTTTTATGGTGCTGGGAATCCAACCAAGGAGCACTCTTCTTCTGATATACATCTCAACCCCCTTTACAATTTATTTTATTTTCAGTGGCAGCTCACTTTCCAGTCTCCCTTCTGTCTCACTTAGGAGCTTTTTCTCTCTCAATAAATTTGTCCTACTGTTAACCTCCAGTGTTCCTAGAATTCATTCTTTGACTTTAGAGAACATGAACTTGTGTATCAGATTATATAGCAGGTTTAGGAGTTGCTTCTTTTCTCCTATATAATTTGGAAATTTTCCACTGAGATTACTGGATGGAACAGTATAAATGTTTATGGACTTCCCATCCAGCTGAATAAATCTTTCATGGTTACATCTGGTATGTCTCCTGCTTTCTCATCTAACTGCACCCAGAGGACAAAAGCATGAAGTGTCCAGCAGTAAAGAGTACAAAAATGCCAGGAATTCTGGGCATGGTGGCACATACATGTAATTCCTGTACTTGGGAGGCTGAGGCAGTATGGTTGCCATCAGCCAGCTTGGGCTACATAAGGTCAAATAGTAGGAAAATTCTGGGAACTCAAAGAAAGTAGTCAATGTAGAGATACCTTTACCTGGAAAGCAAAGCATGCTGTGAATAAGAAACTCCTGTAAGACTACACTGTATGAAATCTGTGTAAGTGACAAAGTCTTCATCAGGTATTCATATCTAATGTGCCCCTCAGAGATCTCACTGCACCAAACCATATGAGGATCAGGAATATGGTGATAAGCTCTATAAACCCAAGGAAAATAGTAAAGCACTCATTTATGAAGATGTTCAGAGCCATGAAAGAAGACACACTGGAGTGAAACTATTAATGTAAGCCATGTGGGAGAGTCTTCACTTACCCTTGTTCCCTTCAAATGCATGAAAGAATTCAAAGCAATATAAAGAGCTTAGTATAATTTTGTAAGTGTTCTAGAACATTCAGAACCTAAAGGACTGTCCCAGAAGTCATAAATGTAATGTGTCTGTCTGGATGGATGAAAACTCTTTTTATTTTCAAATAGCACCTTGTTAAGTATCTAAGACTGGCCTTGAAGTTGTGATTCTCTTGCTTCATCCTTGTATTGGTTGGAATTATAGACATGTTTCACCACCCCTGGGCTCCTGTCATTTTCTTAACCTGGTTGGTGTGGGTGTGGGTGGAGGTGGTGTATATATTTGTGTTTCACAGTACAGGAGAATGAACTCAAGACTTTCACACTGAACTACATCTCTAGCTATTTATATTTATTTCTTTTACTCTAAGATAGGTCTCCCAAAGTCAGTAAATTGCCCAGGAAGCACTCAAACTTATGACCTACTTGCCTGACCTTCTAGAGTGGTAAGACATGCTCCTTCATACCTGGCTTGGCATTTTGAAGGGACAAATTGTTGTTTCCGACTGTGGAGGATTGCATATTCATTGTTAGTATATTTTATGAAGCAACCAAATATTTATGTGTTCATCTTTTATCCTATGATCTTAATAAATTCACTTACCAGTTCTAGGTGTATTTCTCTTGTTGGAATTTTCCATTTAGAAATAGCTTCTGCAAATAGATAGTTTTTCTTCTTTCTAACTTATGCTTGTGCTTTTTATTTCTTTGCCTTTATTGCCTTATTGCTTCCTATCTTCAGAAGATATTCAATCTTTCATCATTGAACATGATTATTAGCTGTTGCACTTTTGTTGATACTGTTTTATTATGAAGTAATTCCTTTCTAATCCAAATGGCTGAGTTTTTCTTCCCATAAGTGAGAGTTTGGACCTTTTCAAATACCTTTTCTGCATTAATTGATATGATCATACAATTTTTCTTCTTTGGCTTGATTATGATAGATTATACTGATTGATTATTGAATGTTAAACCATCCTTTTATATCTGAAATGAACTCTACTTGATCAAGTATAAACTTTTAAAATATGTATTATTGTATTAGATTCAATTTCCTAATGTTTTGATGAGATTTTTTTTTTCTCTTATTTTTTTTTTAAATAGTTTATTTATTTATTTAAAGTTTTTTTGAGACAAGGTCTCGCTTTTGTGGTTCAGGCTGGCCCTGAGCTCAGCCTCAAATTCACATCACAGCGATCCTCCTGCCTCTTCCTCCCGAGTGCTGGGATCATAGGTGTGAGCCACCACTGGTATGTGGTTTACCGGGGGATCGAACCCGGGTCCTTGCGCTTGCAAGACAGGCGCTGGAACCACTGGGCTAA
>PVIR01025665.1:0-24690 GCA_004026965.1 Petromus typicus | reverse complement strand
TTTTTTTTTTTAGGTTTTTTGAGACAGGGTCTCGCTTTGTGGTTCAGGCTGGCCCTTAGCTCAGCCTCAAACTCACATCACAATCCTCCTGCCTCTGCCTCCCGAGTGCTGGGATTACAGGCGTGAGCCACCACGCCCGGCACTGTGGTATGTGATACTGGTTGCTCCTGGGTGTGGGTCTCCACACCCAGTATTGTTATGTGGTTACCGGGGAATGGAACCCGGGTCCTTGCGCTTGCAAGACAGGCGCCGGAACCACTGAGCTAACTCCCCGGCCCGACACCACATTCTTATCTGTGGAACCCTTAGATACCTGGCATTTCCTCATCTTGCTCGACTTCCTCATTTTAAAATGGGAACTAAGAGCATTCATTTCATGTAAGAATAAATGGAAATACAAAGTTCTTAACAATTTTAGCACATAATAGTTAATAAATATTAACTGTTACCATCACTAGCAGATTTTCTATATGGGGCCTAAGCTTGGGATGGCTATCTATGGCAGATTCCTGCTGGATTGCAGCCCTGGACTTGAAGATTTAGTTGTAAAGCCTATTCTTGATCTCTAAAGGAAACATTCTTCCTTTACTAATATGTTCACTCCCCAAATTCTAATTCCTTTCTGTATATTATGATCCCTAGAACAAATTCCCATTTACAAATTTCTTGCAACCACATAATCTGGAGGCTCGGTCTCTACTGTACTTAGGAATTCAACACTTGATAGTTTTCTCACACTGATTTGTAAGTGCATCCTTTATGTACAACAAACCCAATAAATTAAGACTCTATGTTCTTCAAACTTTTCAACTCTCCAAACCTTCATCTGTAATTCAGGAATACACTGCAAGTCTTCTGAACCCTAAAACCTTAAATTTTAATATCCTGGCCTCATACTCATCCGTGGCCTTTGACCTTTCCCTTTTTCTCCTGAACTCTTGGCTTTCTTACTTTATCTATTGATGCACTACTTCTACCAGAACTATAAAATCATCATCTTTTTCTTCCTTCATCCAAAATGAGGATTGCCACCAGGAATACTATATAATCATGGAGATGCACATTATGCCTTAAATGTAAGAACCTTCACATATAGTGGACCTATGACTTACAAAATCAGTTCATGAGAGCTGGCTGTAAGTCAAGTTGGTTGTAAGTCAGTACATCTGAGATCTGGATGTTTATCTGGTTGCATGCTACAGATAACAAGAGGCAGATGGATCTTTCATTAACCTAATTAACCCAGGTTGTTTGCATCAGGCCAGTCATAACTAGACGGTCCACTGCATCAGTTATTACTAATCTTTATATATCCCTTACTCAATTTCTTCATCTCCAGTACTCTCACCTCCTTTTTCTACTTTTCCCAGCCTGACAATTCAGCAAAGACTTTGTTTCCTTTCCTCCTGAGAAGGAGCTTAACATTAGTCTTCTGTATTCTGTAATGCAACATTGCCACCTTTGTTCTTGGGACCAGTTTCCATCTGACTCCAGCTTCTTCCTTAAGTAGAAAATATCACCATACACTACTTATACAACTGGAATTATACACAACTAGAAAATAAACATTAGTTGGTATCTATTAAAACTTCTCTAGGGTCAGGGGTTTAGCTCAGTGGTTCCGGCACCTGTCTTGCAAGCTCAAGGACCTGGGTTCAATTCCCGGTAACCACATACCATACTGGGCGTGAAGACTCACGCCCAGCAGCGATCAGCACCACATACCACAGTGCCTGCTGTGGTGGCTCATGCCTGTAATCCCAGCACTCGGGAGGCAGAGGCAGGAGGATTGCTGTGATGTGAGTTGGAGGCTGAGCTCAGGGCCAGCCTGAACTACAAAGTGAGACCTTGTCTCAAAACAGAACAAAACAAAACCAAAAAAACAAAACAAAACAAAACAAAAAACCCTAAAAACAAAAAACAAAAAACCCCCCAAACTTCTCTAAAGATCAATGATCACCAGCTATTCTTATGAATTAATCTCCCGATGGTGTTAGGCATGACCATCTAATCTTCAGGAATCTTCCTTCTCAGTTCCCTAGTGCTCTTTGCCTTCCATTCTTTCATTTTGACCTGACTCTACCCAAGCTGTCTTTGTGAGTTTATTTTTCTGTCTACTAAGTGTAGTACTATCACCATTAACTTTTGTCCAGACCATCTCTCTACTGACTTCTCCAGTCGCACCCTATTATATATTATTATATATTCTTGAAGTATCCTGAATGATGCCTTGTAGGCATAATTGTTAGGGTTCATAAGTCAGAATCCCATTTTTTAAAAAATCACTTACTTAAGCACTTACTTAGCCACTAAGCCCCTAAATTCAAGATACTGCCTGAGGCACTGGATACAAGATTAGTAAGCGACCTAATTGGGAAATACTTTGTCTTGTGTAGCCTATAGTTCATTGGGGGCAAAGATCACATAAGGGGAAAAAAAGCAGTTACAACTTACAATAAATGCCATGAAGAAAACTAACAATCAGTTATGGGCTAGAAATTTAGTACCTGTAGAATGAAGTTGTAATAGTAAAAATAGCACAAAGAACTTCCAAGGCACGAAGGCCAGCAGGCATAGAGGACTTATAAAAGCTTGGCTGGCCAGAGGCCCTCTAAGGAAGCCAATGTGAGTAGGGTATAATAGGCAATAAAAAGGGTGCCAAGACACGGTTAAGACTAGAATGAACCATAATACAAAAATCCTATTCGAAGTGCAGTATGAAAATTAGGTTTTTTTCCTTTCAGTGTTCAAAAGGCAAAGATGGGGAGTAGGGTTAAGGGAAAGAAAAACTTTGGTTAAAAAGAGGAAAGAAATCTTATGTATATGGGGGTGGGGAGTTGTAGGGAGTGCAGAGGAATGGGAAAAAATGAGAACACAGATGTCATGTACGGTATAAAACCTCAATGTTGAATGTGGTCATAATGTATATAGAAAATGTACCAATAAAATCAATTAAAAAGTCCTTCAAAATAGCAAGATTGCTTAATTTTAAAAAATTTAAAGAGTTTACTCAAACTGCTTGGTGTGGATTATTCTGGAGGAGTTAGGGAGATTTTAGCAGTCTAGGCAGGAGATGATAGTGACTGGATTTAGTTTTATAACGGTGAGAAACAAATCCCTTCCCATTTAAGAGGTAGCAATGCTGGCAACTATGACTAATGATAGAGTATATATATATATGTGTGTGTGTATATATATATATATACACACACACACACACACACACACACACACACACACACACACACACATATATATATATATATATATATATATATATATATATATATATATATATATTGTTACTATGATGGTATCAATGAGCCTAGCTGTAAAAATACAGGCTGACTTCACTTTCCCAAATAAGAAATATTGGTTGAGAAATAGATTGAAGGTAGGGTAAAGAACATGCCATTTGTGCACAATATACTTAACTCTGAGGTAGGTGGTTATGTATACAAGTTTGGCCTTTAAATTTTTGAGAGTCCTAAAACTAAACTCCGTAAGAGACTAAATCATCCAGAGGATACAGATAAAATGACCCAGAGGTCACTGTGAGATAAATTAGAGATGCAGCAGCCAACACAGAGAAAGCCAAGAAAATATGTTCAGAACATGGAAAGAAAAATAATACTTAAAGGATAAAACCAATCTACTCAATTCTCCTGACGAACTAAGTGAGGGTCAAGAGAACCTTCAGGTATGAAAACATAGAAGAGGATGAAATAATAATAAAAGCAATTTTAGTTCACACGGGGAAATGGAGTGCCATTAAATTAGTTGTGAATGGGATCAAACAAATGAAATTAAAGTTAGATGAAGTAAGTCATATCCTCTCTTTCAAAAGCACATACTAGGGCCTATCTGTGAACATTTAAAGTCTAGCAAAAGAAAGGTATTTTAAAAGAAGAGTAATTTTGAAAGTTCTTGAGAAGTTTTGGGGATTTTCTGGTAAGTAGGAGGTAGAAGTGTAGATACATGTAAGTTTGTAGATTTGGTGGTAAAAGTTCTGCAAGGTATAGTACTTCCCATTTTATAAATTTTGTCAGCAAAATGTAATTAAAAGATCATACAAACAGGAAAGTATATGCCATTTAAGTTGTGGAGTCAAGCTAAGAAAACTTACCAAAAAAAAAAAAAAAAAAAGTGCCAGGCTGTTTTTAGGGTATTAATTTTGAGGTTAGCAACAATAATGTACTTCTTGGAATAATGTTTTCCACTCGTTTGCATATGACAGAGATTTAAAAATTTTCCACCATGAGAAAAAAGGGTGCCTAGTTTGAATGTATTTGTAATATGAGATCTGGTCCCTAAGCTCAACAACTAGGAACATGGGTGAGATGAATAGTCAGCACATGATAGCTTTGTCGAGGCAGCACCTTCTAATGAAGATATCACGAATAGGTGAACTAGAAGTATTTAGCTGAAGGGAATTTGAACTGAGAATCTGGAAATGATAGTTTTGATTATGGCAAGGTATAGGGTCTGAATTTTGGAAGAACATGTCATTAAAATGAGGCATTTCTAATAAGCAAGGTCACTGGAGCCAACAGTCTTATTTTCTTTACAGGGTAGTAATAATGGAAGAGAATAGACAAGCAACAAATATAAACACTTCAATAATGGGCATACATATAATTTTATTTGAGTGACTTGAGTGTCTTGATGACATTGCTAATGATGGATAAAGTCATAAAACTGAGAGAGATAAACATTCCAAGCAACATAGTATGTGTGAAGGCTTTTGGGGGAAGAGAAGAAGCTCAGTATGTATTCAATGAAATGGGAACAGCAGGAAATGTGAAATAGAGTAAGATTATCTGGAACAAGTTGGGTATGGTGGCACATGCCTGTAATCCTGGAACTACAGAGGCTAAGCGAACAGGATTGCCACAGGTTTGAGGCCGGGCTGGGATACACAGTGAGATCAAGGCCAGCCCAAACTAGATAGCAAGACCCAGTTTCAAAAAACAAGACAGAAAAACAAAGCAAAACAAAACAAAACACAGAACATAGGGAATAGGTGGCAGGAGCTTTAAATAAGGAGACTGGATTTTAGACAAAGTGAAATTAGTTGACATTCAATAAATATTATTGTTATTACTGAATAAAAAGTGATACTCAAAGCATTAACAACTCATATAGTACAAGAATCAATCAATTGGAATGGAAATAAAACCAACTAAAATAATCAACATTTTTAAACAGCTGATACAGCTGAATTGTACATGTCTGTTATTAGTCCTGGCTGAATAAATGACATTTTAGATCAGCATTTCAAAAAGTCTGTTCCTTAAAATGCTAACTGAGGAGAACATACTTGTGTATTAACATCATAAAAAATATTTTCACAGTTAATTAGGCCTGCAGCATTCTCATTTTAATAGTTACCATGTTTTCTTCAGAGGTCTTTTCAAAATTTATTATGTTAATATGCACTGGATTCTTAAAGAGGGAACTACACCATATAGCTTAGAAACTACTTTGGTCATAGAATTCACCTTACTTGCCTCTGATATTTCAGTACAACAAATATTTGGAAACAGTCTGCCTTACACCACTCTTCATCTCTCATAAACATTAGGGTTTTTTTTCTCTTCAATTTCATTGATCCTATTTTTCTTCCGGTTTCCATCTTTTTTCTGCCAGGGCTATTTCAAGTTTCCCTGTTATTAATATCCAATCGACTCAATCTTTTTACATGTGCTAATTATCTTTGTAAAATTAATATCTTAAAACTGCTCTACCGAAATACACATAGTAACCACTTTTGGATGGGGGGGGGTGGATAAAAATGTACTCTGTCTAACCCTTTCAAATGATTTAAGTATAATGAATTTAACAATTTTGAAGGTTTTCAAGTTGTTACATTTAAGATGACTTATTCTAAAATAGTTCTGAACTTTAGTATTAAAATGCTTTGGTCAAAGAAAAAATGAATTTTTAAATGATGAAATCTTAGTCAATATTTCAGGCTAACAGATATTGCAGAAGAAATTAAATCAAAGACAATAGATTGTGGAAAAGTATACTATGAAAAATATTTTGTTTTTAATACATAGGCATTACATTCCATATCAAATTTTACCAACATGCTAGTCTATAAATTATTTTATACTGTAATTTGATTTTTCTGTTCCATGCTAAAAATCTCACTCTTTTGGCATACAGTACTTTGAATAAAAAGAAATTCACTCAACACTGGCAAACTCTTTACCCTAAAATGTAGAACAATTAACAGAAACGTGTAGTGGTCAGTTCTCTTAAGCTAATAAGCAAAGCAAAAGCCCTTATATGTTGACTTCTTCACTTAGCAGTGCTTCAAGATACAGTGATCAGAAATAAACCTTGCTATCACATCATATCAGGCAGTTTTGCTAAATGACCTTCTTTGAGAGATCAATTTCTAAGAAAACTGTATGAGATCACTCAGTTCATAAAAAGTACTAAATTTTAAGATTTAAATTGTTAAAAAAACATGTATTAATCATTCATAAAACAACTTTTATTTTAATAAATAACAGTGGACTTGCCAAAGGTAGGGATTTTAATGTCAAGTTTTATGCATAATGATGATAAATCTTAAGGAAGTGAAACCAACTATTCATTATCACCCACTAAGCCCTAAAAAATAAAAAGTATAACACTTTAATAATAAAACTTAAAAAAATACTTTCCAAAGAAAATAGATCATTCCTTGACCATGCTTATTTATTCAGAGTACCAGCGATTTCTGTTAAGTGCTTCATTTCTCCTGCAAATCTGATGCTGCTGCACAGGAAATATACATCTTTGTATCATCACAATATCATCAATATATCACACTAATAATATTGTGAATAACTGCTTCATAACAAACACAATGTAAGAAATTCAATGCTATAATTTATGGCCAACAAAAATGTAAATAAAGATGTTTTGTATCCAGAGCCAGAGCTGACTTCAGTTAAACTTTAAAAGGTTGTGAACTCGCCTGAAATAACCTCTACTTCTGGCCATGAATCCACAGCATAAATATGGTGAATAAAGCTAAACCATAAGAGCTAACTATATACTGAGTAATCAAAATAATCCATTAGAATAACTAATACTGCTCTTGAAGAACGATCTAATGACGAGAGTATCATTAGATATGGTGAGGAAATAGATGTAGCTGTACAATCTAGTACCTACAAACAGTAAAATGAAAACATTCAACTTCCTTACAGAAAGTGTTTTATCTATGTAACTATGTTAAAGATTCTTGTATTTTATAAACACAAGATGGGCTCACTTTAATGATAGTAATTTTTAAGATTTATAAAAATGTTTAAAAAATTCTTTCCACAAAAGTTTTTACAGTTTAAAGCTATACACCAATCTATAAATCTCAGAAAATGGGCAAAAAAAACTTTTATAAGGTCACGTGTATAAAACAAGAAATGAAATGTGATTTTATTTAAGGCAATACTGGGCTACTTCACAAATCACCACCTCAATATTTACACTGCTCCACACCACTAATTTCTATCACATTCACAAAGGGTTTAAAATACCAATGTTTAAAATTTTCAATGTATTAAATTCTTTATTCACATTTCCATTATATTTCATGGACTCATGACTATATCCAAATAGAAGGGTGGGTACTGTAGCTATAGGAAACTACTGAAGAATCTGATTTAACTTTACATGGATATACCACCCCAAATTCATGGATGGCAAACTTACAAAGCAATGCTGAATCAATGTGCCTACTTTGTGAAACAGTCTTGAGACTTGTTTCTTGAGATTTTGTAAATAAATGTTTCATGTAAAAATCAAACTGGCAGTTTCTAGTTTAAGTTCAAAAAGTTCTTAATTTAAAACAATAAGTTTAAAAATTTGATCAGTTAGTTAAAAATTAAAATTCCAAATATAAATGTATCATTTAATAGTTTAGACTTACAGACTGCTGGTGGCAGCAAATGATTTACAATAATAAATATATACAAAAAAGTATCTACAAATAAAGAGTACTGTTATACATGAGCAGTGACCTGGTGAAACATACCAATCACACAGATAATTCAGTCTAACTCATGAAAAAGATAACTGGGTGATAAAAATTTGAGGTTTAACTCAAATATTTACAGTAAATGAAGTACTAATTGTTTCTCAAGTCCCATAGGGATAAAAAGTCCTACATGACAAATGTCATGCTTTTTTTCCTTTTTGGCCAGGTTTATATCAACAAAAAATTATTTTCACAATTACAGCATGCTTGACAGCTTCCTACTTAAAATAAAACTATAAATGATGTATTTATAGAACATTAATTATCAGTACTGTCCCCTGCCTGTGGCTTTCCCTACAATGATTTCTTTCATAGCAGACATATCAGGATCATTTGAATATACTTCAAGTTTTTTTAGACTGACGGTAGGTCTCATTTCCTGAAGTTGTTTTAGGACAAGCTCAGTGCAATCTTTCAGAGTCTTGTCTAAAACAATTTTTACATTATCACTGCACTGAAGCTGTGATGGATTGGCAAACTGTACAAAAATTTCACTTTCTTTACAGGAACATATATGATTTCCACTAGTCACAGCAGTCTTATCAGTATTTTTTCTTGAATTTGAATGAGATCCTCTTTTGGTTCCACTATTTGGGTGGTCTTTGTCAGTATTCTTCTTCTGTTTCACTGCGGACTCCTCAAGAAACTTTAGAAATGATGCTTCAAATCCCATTGGCTTAAAAGAGCTCCAGTCAAAAGATGCAGGATGCTCCTCGGTGGTCTGAATTGCAACAGCAGTTTCTTCCTCTTTATGCAATCGATTTATCTCAACTGCTAATCCCGACTCAACCTTCTCAATTTTCCTTTTTTTGTTTTGTGAGAGGCTCTTTTCTTTATTAATTCTCTTCAAATTACTTGCTTTTTGTTTTTCTGACTGGCAGGGGTTAAAATCATTATTTACATTTAAGGAGGTATTAGCCTGGGATTCCACACTTGTGCTATCTTCATTTATTAATTTTGTAATAAATAATTCTGTTAGTTCATCCATTTCATCTTTTTCATTTTTTTCAAGTTCCTTTCGTGGAACAGTGGTTGTTCCTGAGTTATCACTGTTCTGTGATACATATGTGTCAGACTCTTTCACATCATTCTTATCACCTTCTTGCTCAGACGTTTCCTTTACTTCTGAGCTGTTACACCGTTTGAAGACAATAAGAAGACTGCGGTGTTGTGAAGTAAATGCTTTAGATAATTTATGGCATTTGTAATGTCTAATTATATTGCTTTCACTTGTAACAACTGATGTACATCCCTTTATCATACATGGATACTGTGTTACAAATCTGCTTGTACACTCAGACAAGGCATCATTTCTTGCCTTTATAGAATATACATGCTTTCCTCGTTTAAGAGAATAAGGCTTGTTTTCTTCAATCTGTACAATCTTTGCATTCTTGTTTTCTAAAATACTTTTCTTCTTTCGTTTGGTTTTAGGCATTTTGATTCCTTCCTTTCCACTTCTGTTGTGTTTTGCTCCCCGCTGTTTAGTCTTTGACTTTTCTTGGTTCGCCTTGCTTGACATATTTTCCTGGCCAGGTGTTAATTTTCTTGGCCGAATCAAATGAGCTTTATGTTTGTCATTATGCTTATTGAAAATGTGTCGGAGTAGATTAGATCGAGTTGCATATATTCGATCACAACCTTCACAATCACATTTATATATACCATCTTCTTCTGTTTTATTTGCTCTTGCTCCAAGTCCATGGTCTGCCTCAAGATGAACAACATAGTTCAAATATGTTGTAAATGAAGATTTACACTCCAACTGGTCACATGGAAATTTGCCAACATCAACAGAAGCAGTCATGCTTTCAATCTCCTCAGGAGTCATTTCATGAAGTTTCATGTAGTGTTGAATTAGCCCTGTAATTGCTTGGAAAATTCGAGAACAGTCACTCACCTGACACCGAAATTCTTTTATTGTTTGTTTAGTTTCAGTTTCCTCATTTTCTTTCCCAACTTCACTTTCCTCTTCGACCTCTGCAGAAAATGCAGGAAGATCCGATTTGTGTACAGCCTGGTAATGAAGAATTAAGTTTTGCTGTATGGTAAAGGCAGCAAAGCACCCTTGGTGAACACAACGGTAAGGTCTATAGGGACTGTATCTTGTTGGAAACTCAAAGGACTGGGAAACTGTTTTCTTTCGTTTTTTCTCCTCTTTTTCTTTTTTATGCCTCCTAATTTTCCGTTCTTTGCTTTGAATATCTATGAGAGAATCTGCATTGCACTGTCCCGAAGGAACTAAAATTAGCTGTGAAGAATTTTCTGTTTTTTCAGGGCTTTTTTTTTCCAAAAGTTGTTTTTCTGGACCCACTGCTACATTACTGAGGGCATTTTCTGTCTCTCCTCCTAAAGCTAAAGTAGGACGTAATTCCCTTTTAATTTCTTCTGTCATGGCTGGCTGTTTTTTCACTTGCATAATTCGTGGAGTTGACAAATTTTCACTCTGAGATTTTCTTCCATAAGGTCTTTTTATTTTTAACTTTACCATTTCTTCTGTTGTAAAATGATGTACCAACTGACAGTGTGCCCGGAGGTTAGAATTTCTTGTAAATGTCTTTGTACATGTTGGTACTACACATTTAAATGGAGCAAATTTCAACTGATTCTTCTTAATTTCAAGAATCATTTCTGGAGTGTACTGGTGGATTTTACCATAGTGCTTAAACAGTGCATCCTTTGTCATAGCACTGTAGTTGCATCCTTGGTTGTGACACACAAAGGGCTTATTAACTTTGTCACTAACCTGAATATGTATCATTTCAGAAACTGGCTGAACAACTGTGACATTTGGGATAGGTTTAACAGGAGTAGGAGTCAGTGTCACTGATGTATTTATTAGTATACACTGGGACACTGGAGTAGATAGGTCACTTTCTAATTTTAATTTTTGTAAACCTTCTAAAATTTCTTGTATTTGATCTTCCTTATGTAACACTTCAGACTGTGGAATGTTACTTTTTGTTGGCATGACATTTAAGAAAGAGGAAAACTGAGATGAATCAGGTAGTTTGTTATTTTGAATAGAGCTTACTGAAGGAAGCTGAACATTGTAATTTATCTGAGTATTCTGTGATGTCTCACCAGTGCCCTGAGATCCACTTTTTACCTCAAGTATCTGAGAATTCATAGCAGTTTTAATAATTTCAAGAGTCTTTTCAATGTTCTGTATAACATTGTCTTCAGAGATCTGCAAATCAGAATTCACTGAAGTTGCACATGAGTTCAAAGCCATCATTTGGGAATCACCATTTTCAGTCTTTAATGTTAAAGAGGGTAACACTGTCTGGGACTCAAGATTGGTTTTGAAGTTCTCTTTTACATCAGTCATAAACAACTGATTGTCAACGTTATTTAATTTCTGTGTTAGATTCTCCACTAAACCCTGAGGTTCACAATTTGTTATTACATTTGAATGGAGATTAGTAGTAGGAATCTCAATACTCTTTGTTATAAGTCCCATTGCTGTTAAGTCACTTGATACCAAATTTTGGGATGCATTTGGGGCAATTAGTGGAGGGGTAACTTTCTTTCTTCTCTTAGAAGCACTGTTCCCCTTTTTATTTAAATGACTGGATCTTGAGTTCTGAGGACCACTTATAACAGAAACACGTGAACTGTTACTGGTAAAATTTTGTGGTAGGCCAGTAGAATTAGTGAATGAAGTAGTACACAAACCATTTTCAACAGTTTTCAGTAGTAAATCATTTGTTGGAAAAACAGGCAAACTGCTACATTTCTCAGTGGTGGAAGTTTTGGAATTTGGTGTTCTATTCTGGTTTGTCAGCAGGGTGTTTGGGTGGCACACAGTCTGTAACAAGGGTGAAACAGTTGGATTTGGCATCACTGTTGCATTTACTTGTGCTGCATCTGAGACACAACCCGTGGAAACAACCTGAGAAAGCATTTCTGTACCCTCGAAAGTACTGGGAATGCCAGCAGTTTCCAAAGCCTGCTTAATAATTTCACTTCCTTCCTGACTAACATTGGTATTAAAGTTATTCACACCAGACCGAGGAAATGTATTTGGTAAAAATGCTGATGGGCGGTTTTCAGCAGCAAGCAGCTGTAGGAATGATGGATCTTTAAAACATGATTCTGGATTGAAGGTAGATTGTTGTGGTTGTTGCAAATTTATTGCATTTGAGGAGAGAATCATACTGGCAAGAAGAGAAGGCTGTCCACTATTTTGCAGAAGCTCTTGGGCAATTTCTGCTCCATCCAGTGGTTTACAGTAAGATCGCTTAGATAAGTGTCCACCCAGTGACCTGGGATTAGAAAAAGCCCTGTAACATCTGCTACAGATAAATTTTCCATCTCTGATAATTGCAGGCCATTTAGCCCTTTTGTTGTGCTTGGGTTTCCTGTCTTTTCCATTTGGTCCCCGCCCATGGTCTTTTTTTACTTTTTCAGGAGCAGACTCTTGGGCACTGGTGCTACTGAAGTCATCTGCAACGTTCGCTTGTGAAGGAAAAACTGCATTTTCACCATTACTCCCTTTTAGAAAGGAAGAATTAGTGTTTCCTTCAATCTGTGAGGAATAATGATTTGTACTATTTTCCAGTTGAGAAAAAACAGAATTAGTCCCACTATCTGCTGGTGAAGGGAAGAGAGACATTGAATTACTTTCTGCAGGTAAAGGAAGGAAAGGATCTGAGCCACTGTCAATATTCAAAGGCAAAACTGTTTTGGTTATATCTTCCAATTGTGCTGGTAAAGCAGTATTAGGTAAATTTTCTATCTGAGAACATAACATACCACCTTGTTCATTTTTATCCTGAGAAGGTATATTTGGATTTATGACAGTATCCATTGAGGACAATAGTGGAGCTGACGCACTTGCTAGATGAGCTGGAAAAATGGAAGGTGAGACATGTTGCAACTGGGTTGAACAAGCAGGATTCCCACTGGCTTTGGTCTGTGGTGTAAAAAATGTATTAGAGCTGTTCACTTGTGATGGCAAAAAATAAACCAATTTTGCATTATTTGGTGTATTTAAGTTGTTTGACTTCTGACCCTTTTTACTTTTACGCTGCACCTTAAATTCAGCATATTGATCAGGGTGTGCTGTCTTCATATGTTTCCCAATACTCTGAGAAGAATTATAGGTTCGAGTACATCCCTCAACTTGGCAGCTGAATTTCTGAGCTGGAGCTTTCGGAGGCACTGACGGAGTCCCAAAGGAACTACTTAGGTTGGGCTGTGAAGGAACAAATGTGATACTTTCTAGTGTCTTTAGAGGCAAACTATAAAGACTGGATGATGTTTTAACATTATCTCCACATTCAAACTTGGAAGCTGGTAAACTGTTTTCTGCATCACTTTGCAGAGAAAAAGTCATCAGACTGCTGACTTGTCTTTCTAAGTTTTGTGGGTTAAGCTCACTGATTTTCAGAGTTTCTGAATTAACTAAAGAATTCTGACAAATCTGGGCTTCACTAAAGCAATCCTGTTCCTTTTTCTCTTGGAAACTTGGATGACACAAATCATTACAAGTATCTTCAACTGGAGTGTTTAAGTTTGTGATCAGTGGCTGATTAGCGTCTTCCACAGTTGAATTTTCTTGCTTTCCAAAGTTACCCTCAATCCCCTGATTAAGGGATACCTTGATAGACACAGCTACTTCACTAGCCTGAAGAAGACTAGTAGTAGCAGCATTTTCCAAACCATTTGACAATGGTTCATTAGCTTGCCTGAGATCAGAAGCAGAAATCTGGTTCTGTTTGGTCACAGCTGACTCGGGTTTGCTTTTATCCCAAGCATCATTTCTGTCTGCTGGTATTCTGCTTTCAGTGTTATTTTCTGAAGGATGTATACGGCTTTCTTTCTCAGTATTCTCCCCTGCATTCTGATTCACTGTGGAAGGCTGAACAAAATCTCCAGATGAATTAAGATGGTCTACAGGAGGCAGCACTTTTTCAGGAGTATCGTGATCATCAAGATGCTTTTCCAGTTCACTCTGAGAACGATAAACTTTACCACAACCCATGAACTTACAAGTGTAGGTATTATAATGTTGTGCTTCATGATCGTACAGTAAATAAGCTTCTGAAAAAATTCTGCCACATTTAGGAAACATGCACTTTGCTCTGAAGACTTGATGCTCCTTTCGGTGAGTTAAAAGCTCTGCGTAACTATTAAAACCAGCCTTACATTTCATCTGTATACAGATATATGGCTTACTGCCACAGTGCATTTGTAAGTGATCATTGAGATGAGTGACACTTACAAAATGCCGTCTACAGTACTGGCAAATAACTTTTTTGCTTTGCATTTCAAGAAAGCGTTTGGCATCTTCATTATCTTTATGCCCTTTTACGTGAGCAATTAAGTTCTTAAAGTACTTAAAGCCCTTTTTACAGAAAGTTACAGGGCAATTAAATTCATTCACAGGTACTGGTTTCTGGACTGGGATCACTTCGGGCTCATAAGATTTATCTTTGTCATCATTCTCATCATCTGAACCATCATTGTCATTAAATACTATAAAATCTGTTGAATAGAGACTGTTCTTTTTTATAGGTCGCTGTTCCTGCTTAGTCACCAAATTAGTCTTCTGAGTCTCATGAGTGGTTGTGATCTTAGGAGGCCTTCCCAATCTTCTTAAGGGTTTCATAGCTGCGAGTCTCTCTTTACTAGACTGTTTAACATGTAACGTGACATGAGGAACAAAAGTTTCTTTAGAATTAAAGTTTTTTGCACATATGGGGCAACTGTAAATACCATCTTTGTAATGTTTCTGGGCATGTCGTACTATTCTGTGGCCAAGGAACTCTTTGTCACACAGTACACAATATTGCATGTAGGCTTGCCAATTCCTAAACCTAGCAGATATAAAGCCTCTCTCTCTCAACTGTTTTATTTCCTTCTTCTTTTGCTTGTCATCATCAGTATCTTTAAGATGGCCAGCATTGCCACCAACTCCACCAGAAAGTCCATTCACGGAAGGCTCTTTATTCCCTTCCTGGTAGTCTACTACTTTTTCATATACTTCACTGTCATTTAATTCATCAATTGAAGACACAATGGATGCTTCTTCTCCCATTAGTGCAAGACACTGTCGTTTTAAGGTCTTCCAATCCCAGAATTCTGGATCAAAGGGCCACTGAGTTTTCAGAACAAGTAAGAGCTCACAGCGTAGAGAATTTGGTATTGGAAGATTCTCTTCATCGTATTTCTGGTCTGGCTGGTTATACAACATTTCCACAGCATAATATGCATCTACTGTAGGCTCAATAAGAAATTCACTCAGTTGACAAGCTCGTTTAACTTCCAGATCATCAGGCAACAAACATGAAATGGTCTTGCAAATAGATATTTTCACTTCAGAATTTTCTGTAGCATCCAAGCGAAGAGCTTTTATACATAGTTCTATACAGGTAGCAAGTCCAGCCCCTTCAGTCTGTGAAAAGGCAAACAGAAAATATTAATCTACACTAATCAACAGAGATTTTTGAATTTAGTTTTACAAATATAGATAAGCTTTCCTCAGATTCCACAACAGTAACATGAAAATATGTCACTTTTAAATCTCTGCAACTAAGTCCAAAGTTTATTGAAATGCAAAGAATGGCAGGAAGAGACCATAAATACTGGAAGCTAAAAAAAGACCTGGGTATGAAGTCACCTAATCTAGGGCAACACGGAAGTTATTTAACTTCTCTGACTATTCATAACCTGTTTATAAAGCAGAGGATAAAATGGTATTTTAAATTGCATAAAATTGCTGCTGCAAGCATTAAGACAGATTGTTTTTAAATTACTTAATATGATGTAATGTAATGTCTGACCCAGAGTAAGTGAACAGTAAATGTTTATCATAAATGTTCCTAGTATGTACTTCTGAAACACAAGTTTCCTAATCCAGCTACAAAATAGGAAAGTTCTCTGATTCTCTAATCTGACAGTAGTTAAAGAAGAATTTCATTTCTAGCCAAAAAATTTACTTGACTTAATGGTGAGGGTTTTACATAAATCAGAATGTTCATCACCTACCTTATGGCTGGACCAGTCTAGTTAGGAGTAGGAAGAGATAAAGCCCATAAAAAGAATTTTCTTTTGCATTAGCATCCTGAATTTTCTTGTTAAATAGTACTAATGAAGGTTAAGAGTCACTTGAAAGACACATAAAGAGTTAAAAAAAATCATTTTAAAGAATAAAAAGAAAAATGGATACATGAGAAACAAACCAGTTATAGGATGTGGCCTCATTTATTGGAATGGGGTATTTGCATCAAAAGGGAAGAAAGGATCAAAAGGGAAGAAAGAAAAGAACTAAAGAAAACCAATAGGGCCTGTATTTTCACAGGCAAAGAAGAAAATAAAATGGTAAACTAAAACAAAAGTTTAGGGCTTGGGGGTTAACTCAAGTGGAAATGTGCCTACCTTGGAAGTGTGAGGGCCCACGTTTGATCCCTGGTACCACAAAATCAATCAATCAATTGGAAGTTTAGATTTGTGAATAAAAAAGGGGGAAAAAAGCAGCTAAGATAATGAATTGGCTTTGGTTTCAGGAAAAGCATGGACAAAAGGTAAAGAAGACAAGACAAAACATGGAGAAACTTTTAAGTAACAAGAAATAAAGAACAAAGAATTAGGTTCTTTATGGATAGCTCTAGTTTTCACATAAACCTGTATAGTTACTCGTCTATTTTGATACAAAAAGACACATGTAGTAAGTGAAGCTGCCTATGAGAGGAAAGAACAAAAGAGAGGCACAAAGAAGTTTTAGAAGAATCAAAGACCAAGCTATCTACAAAGGTGATATAAAAGGATACTGAAGTAATTCCAGTCAGGAGGACCAGTACAGGTACTTACACTGTATAGACAGAATTCTGGAAAAGGTTGTGAAAATTCAGGGAAGAAACAAACAAACAAATTTAGGGAAGATTCAAAGATTAGGGAATATTTGGAAGAAGGATACGTGCCCTGGGTAAAACAGATTTTTTTTTGTTTGTTTGTTTTTGGAGACAGGGTCTCGCTTTGTGGTTCAGGCTGGCCCTCAGCTCAGCCTCCAACTCACATCACAATCCTCCTGCCTCTGCCTCCCGAGTGCTGGGATTACAGGCGTGAGCCACCACGCCTGGCACTGTGGTATGTGGTACTGGTTGCTGCTGGGTGTGGGTCTCCACACTCAGTATTGTTATGTGGTTACTGGGGAATCGAACCCGGGTCCTTGCGCTTGCGAGACAGGCGCCGGAACCACTGAGCTAACTCCCTGGCCCCTAAAACAGATTTTTGATGATACACTTTTTGTAGAAATGGTGAAAGCTGATTCAAAAATTTACATGTGACTAACTTATTTCAGAGGGTTATTCTACTGATGTTTCTATTTGCTACTGAATTCAAGGGTTCAATTTCAACTTATGAAGGACAAATAGCTTTCATAAACTTGTTTTTAATACATTTCAATGTTATATTGAAATCTGAAACCAAAATAAAAAATTATCAAAATTCTTCTGAATTTTTATCTTTGTAAATGTGCACTGGAAATTGAATTTGCAGGCAATATCAAATCAGACTGGCATCACAGATACGCTTTTAAAGACTTGTTTGAATTCACAGACATTTTCTATTTTATGATATGATCGAGTGAATTATTAACTCCTTTAAGAAATCTACTTATGCCATAACATCAGTCAGTAGAACACTGACAGCTCCTGCTTGAATTTCTGAGTCACAGAGGGTAGGTGGCATGAATTCAGAAGAAGAGAAATTCATTAGTGCCTTAGGCCAGCTTCTGATGGAATCTCTCTTTGGTACTTTCTTCCATGGACATTTCTGTTCTTTTCTCTGCACTAGTCTCCTTGACCAAAACAAGGTTCTTATGTTGTTTACAGTTCTCCATGTGACATTCCTCTCTGTCATTCCTTACTCATTGTGTCTTAACCTGTTTTGAAATTCTTTAAATGGCTATCTACTCATTTCAGAATTAAGCATAATGTACTAAATGTACAATATGACTTCCCCTCAAACCTGTTCTAGTTTTATTTTTTCTTCCCAAACAGCCAAACAAATTAGGCTACCAATAGTTTCCAAATATTCCATTCTTTTATTTGTTCTGATTCCTAACACTTTATATGTTTCTTTTTTTAGAACTAGGAACTCCCTTGTCTACTTTATTTGGCCATTACCATTGTGTTCCCAAACAGAGGTGGATTAGGTAACCCAATGTTCACTATGAACCTAATTTACACCACACACTGTGCTAAGCAATTTGCTCTCCTATGAGTCTCAACAATTCACCAGAGTAGAAAGGCTTGTATTATACAACTGTTAAGCTTTTATCTTCAAGGGATCTATAAGACTACATCCATTAATAAAAAGATGTACTATCTGCTCAATTTCTGAAGATCTTAATTAAGATTTAATAGTGTGATGTGATTTTTATATATATCTAAAATGTACTAATAAACAATTAATTGGAAAAAAAAAGTGGGATGTAGTGGTCCATGACTGTAATCCTAATGTTTAAGGAGGCTGAAGCAGTAGACTACTCCAAGTTTGAGGCCAGGCTGGACTATACAGTGCATTTAAAGGCAGCACCAAGTATATAATTAGATCCTATACAAACAAATCAAGCATCAATTTAAGAAGGAAATAACTTTTGTATGTGGGTAGCTAGCTTAAAGACCAACAAATTCTGTAATTTTGAAAATCCATGGAAATCCATCAACACATATCAGTAACCCTAAGTTTATATTTCATCCTCTAAAAAATAGTTACATTACTATCTAGTCATTTAGGGAACTTAAATAGCTTAACTTTAATGTGTGTTTGATCTTAAAACAGTAACAATCTATTATTCCAGTTTTAAGATATGTGATCAGATTCCCAACAGTAAAAAACAAAAGGAAAAATTTCATCCAAAAGGAAAGAAAATGTTAGGGGAAAGAGCAACTGTCATGTTGAAGATTATCCTTATTAGAAACTATTAATGTGGTCAACTTCCCCAACGTAGCTGTGTTTTCGACTGCTTTTTAATGTATGTTCGTTCTTTCTAGATGAGTACTACTCAACTTAATTGTTTATGATGATGGGAACATCTGTGTTTGTGCTATCCAACATGGTACCTACTTCCTTGCCACATGGAACCAATGATCACCTAGAAGATAGTATCACAATGAATAGTACAACTCCTGTTCAAGTTTATCTCCACCTTGATAAATGGCCTGGTTATGAGCAGGTAGTAGGTGAAAGGTAGATAATCACTTTTACCAAATCTAGGTGCATCAGAATAAGAAATGAAACCTAGAGTTTAGGTTAAGCTCAGGTAATTTTCAGTAGCTGGCTAAGTTTTCTAGCCAGTCTGTCTGGTTTCTAGTTCCATTTCCCTTTCACTCTGCATGTTGCTTATTAAGTTGGATAGTAAGCAGAAGTACAGCCTACATTTTAAAATTATATAGTAATACACTAAGAAACTTACTGTGCTTTCTAATGTATGTTTTAACTGTAACATTACAATATATAAAATGAAAAATTCAGATGCATTAAACAAGGCTGATAAACAGAAAAACTGCAAAACAGAAGAAATTTATTAATGTTTTTTATTCCTGGAAGAGAAATTATTTCAAGACAGACAAACATATAAGAAAGATGAACTGTCTAACTACAGAATGTGAAAGGTAACTTTTAAAGGAAATAGAAAAGATCTTTCGGTTTATCCTTTCAAAAAATTCATACTTTTAAAATACTGTCATACTGAATCTTCATTTGTAGATTCTATGCAATAATAACACCTTTGGAACAATCCTCTGTGTACATATAAATATAAACAAGCTTCGTTCTTAGAACACTCCAAAGACAAAACAAAACAAAAAGCAAATTTGGGCTAGAGGTGTAGCTCAAAGGTAGAGCTCTTGTTTAGCATAAGCGAGGCCTGGGTTTGTTTCTCAACATCAGAAATTGAAAAAAGAAAATTAATAACCTGCTTGGATTCCAATACTTAGTAAATAGGTAGAGTACATAGATAATTTCTGCTCATCAATTCATTCTTCAATTGTGATATATTATCTATATAATCCATCTATTTTTTTAATGTGTTAATACTTCCCAAAGTCATTTTGATTAAAAAACTTGCTTGCTCATTTAGATGTCTTTCTCATGCCTTAGTCCCTTACTTCCTTTTTTAAATTCACATCTTTATTGGTACATTATATATACACATCATCATCGCATTCAACATTGAGAGTGTGTACCAGAATATGACATGACTTGATTCTCATTTTTCCCCTTCTCCCACCCACCTTGCAACCCCTCACCCACTATATACATAAGCTTTGTTTCCTTTTTTTAAATTACTATCACATTTTTTCCCATTATTTACCCCTACACCCTCACTTTTGTTTTTAAATGTATCTTATGGGTTTATGTAATTATATTATTTTAAAGCATTAGGCCAATAATCCTACTAGTAGTCCACATTCTGTAAGCCTTGATGGTGAACCCATCTCAAGCAGGGCTTTATTTATGAGAATCCTAAACTGACAGTATGTCCCTCCAAAGCAGTTTTACATTTATTTCTATAGTATATTTTAGAGTTATTACCAGCCCAGCATTTCATCCTCATCTTCTTAAATGTTTGTTACTTGACATGGGGGATTTCTAAGCCATATTTCTAGAATGTATTTGGCTTCCAAAACTACATGACACAGATAGCTGTAATATTACGACTTCTTAGGGGAAAGATTTTCCTCCTCTGACCCAGAGTCCAGTTGGACATGTATGATAGTCTCTATCATCTGTCAGTGTTTAAGAATATTATCTATTTAGTCTTTTTCAATAACATTATGGTACTTCACATGTCCAGCTCTGTGTGTTTATGTGTAGGAGGAATGAAGTCTAAGATCTAACTCCTCAACTTGAGAAAGCATAAGACTTCATGTCTGATTTCCAATATAGTTATCTTTTGTCCTACTCACTATAAGAACCAATAAATCTTACTATCAAATAGGCTAGGCAATCAGTTTACAGTTTTTGGTCCAGTTTTTAGGTTCCTCTTCATTTTGAATCCTAAATATTTGGCTGATATTTTTAAAAAGATATTTTATCAAATATTTATAGCTATTTTGTATTAACAGAGCTTTTACACACTCTACCCTGATAGCAACAGAATCTATTTCTATATTCCTCTTTAAGTTCCCAAAGATCTAAATTATCAAAGTAGTGTAATACCTAGGAGTAAATCTAAAGGTTGAAAAAATGCAGATATTAAATATATTACTTTCTTATAGGCTAAAAGCAGACCCTTTGTTCTTTGTTCTCAGTTGCACTTTCAAGTTTCTCTGGATCAAATATTTTAAAGAATTAATAAAATCAATGTCTAAGCATTCACTGAAAGAAAAAAAATCACTCAAAGAAGTGCCAAAATAATAAAAATAAAAATAAAAGTCAAGGTCTTTTATTAAAGATGATTTATGCATATTAAATTAAAAAGAGATATCTTGAGTATTCTTACCTCTGAATTAATAACTTTAATCAGGAAGAAAATATGATATACAGTCTTCGTTAACAAAGAAAGTTGCCGGCACCTCTCTAGGTACACTTGTATAGATGGTTCTACCCTTTGCTGTAATTTACTCCAAAAGAGAGTAAGTTCCCTTAAAAAAACAAAAAACAAAAGGTTTAAAAGATAAGTTGGAGTAGTAATGTAGAATCATGGACTATGGTGGTCCAGTCATTATATATGAAATCAAAACTGGCTTCAGATTCCAATTCTATATGTGAAATGAAGCTTAAAAGCAATAGATTCCTCCCAATTTTCTAAAGATAAAATAAAATTAGCATATAAGTTTCAATATTTTTCAATCTCATAGTAATATTATCACAGGTTCTAAAATGATAATTTTGACCTACATGTGAATTTTTAATTATGTAATATGTACCTTTATATACATAATGGAACAGTGGTATAATGTTTAACTTTTCAAATGTATGTATGTAAGATTAGGGGATGCAGTTCAGTAGTAGAGTATGCTTAGCATGTACGGTGTGCTGGTATCCATCCCAAGATTGTGGGGGAAAAAAAAGAGCACCGATTTATCTCCCAACAAATTTAAAATCAACCAATAATAATACTGTTATTAGATGAATAAAACATAAAAGAAATAGTGATGAAAGCTGGAGGTTTAACTCAGTGGTACAGCACTTCCATAGTATGGGGCTCAATCCCTATTTCTACAAAAAAAAAAAAAAAAAAAAAAAAAAAAAAAAAAAAAAAAAAAAAAAAAAAATCCAAAACAAAACAAGATAAAAACAATGATGACATATTCCATAAAAGAAAACAATCTGCCAAAGAAATTAAATAATAAAGACATATTGAAAAGTAAAATGAACTAAAATAATCTGGCTAGAGAGATCAGTTTGATTTATTTTGTTTTATTTCTCTTTTATAATTTACAATTTCCATAAAAATGTCCTGGCTTTAATGATTTTATTACATATTTTCTTTAATATAAGCCTTTCCATTAATTTTCCCCCCATTTCCACTCCTAGGAGCTTTGTCCTTTTCAGTATCTACTTGAATACAGTGATACTAGCTAGATTCACAAACTTAATTTGGTCCATGATTTTGGAAACATGGCCACCTTTGTATCTGTGTAACAAAGATGGCTGCAGTTGTGTTTGTCACCTGATGCAGTTAACAAACAAAAAAACTGTTCATGAACATACCACTGTAATTTGCTCATTTCCAAAAATATAACATATATATTGACAACTTCAAAAGCCCTTTCTCATGAGGAATGAATGTGTACACCTGTGGGACTGGTACTCTGGGATGGTAAAATAGGAGGATCCTAAGCCCACATTAGCCAATTAAGTAACTTCATGAGACCCCATATCAGAATACAAAGTTAAAAATGGCAGAGAATGTAGCTCAGCATGAAATCCTGGGTTTAATTCCTAGTACCACTAAAAAGATAAACAAATTTGTTTTATTTAAATCTGTTTCTCTAATCTTGGTCACTTTGACTCTCAACAATTCTCTTCTGAAACATAGTACAGAAAGGCCATACATCCTAATGATTCTTTCCATCAGCTATAGACCATGTATAGGACAGTGGTTCCGTAAGATTTTATACACACACACACAAATATATACATGTATATATACATACATGATATACATATATATGTGCATATATATACAATACATATATATTGTGATGTCACACCATTATAGCCTTTTTACTGTATATAGATATACACATAATATTTGTATAATGAAATCACTTCTAACCATATATTTTTCAAAATGTATCCTGTCACTAAGCAAATGTGACTTTACACTTTATGAAAAGATTGCTTGCCATTCTTTCTCTGTAAAGCATCACTGCTGACCTACTAGAGTATGCTTTTTAACATCCTCAAGTGGCATCTCTGGTTCATCTCATCCATATGGAAGTTTCTGGCACTTTCTAGCCAGACTTTATTTACCAGCTTTGTAGCTGATTTTTCCTTTTCAACTCTGTACTGCCATTTCCTTCCTCATATCTCCCCTCATTGTTTACTCTTCAATCAATTCTCAACTGCTTAAAAGTGTTTCTTAAATTTGTGTTGTTTTTCTTCCAATTAAAAGACTGTTTTTGCATACATACCACATATAATTCAGACTTAAATGTTTTTAAACCAATATAACATAATTATTTAATGATCACTGATTTTCATGCTATACACTGTAGTACACCTAGAAAATCTACTTGCCTTTGATAAATACATCTTTTTTTATTACCCCTTTCAGAATCTTTCTACTGCCTTTTATAGCAATGCTCTCTATACTTCATATATAATTTTCTTTCTATAACAAGTTTAGCTGTTCACTGATAATTGTTTAATTTTTTAATTACACAAGCATCTGTTCTATATTCTTTGTGTACCATATATCATTGGTACAAATTCTTAAATGTCAGTATGTTATAAACCAAATTTTCTTCTGTGTTTCTACAATATCAACACAATACTAAAGACTAAGAATGATTTTGACTGATCACATAAACTATCAGTTTTGGCTAACACTAACCTAAGGTAGCAGATCTTAATTTTTTTAAATTAACTGAACTCAACATATCTGTTATTTGTAGCTTCCCAAGAGGTTATACTTATATAAGAAATTTTTCCCACTTGGAAATGTGTCAAATACAAGACAGTATGCACTGAAGGAGAACCCTGAAGAAGTTAGGGAGGTGGAATGGTTTTTTACAGGAAGAGAATGAATTATATATAAGTCCATATAAGTGATAGCAGGCAGCTAAGTAACTAAAAATATGCAGAGGAAACAACACACATTAAATCACAGGTAGATTACATAGCTGAAAAATTTTTTGTGATGGCATTAGACAAAACAAACTTCTTTTTCATCTTCCAATATTTAAAAATTTGCTGACCAGATGGCTATGCTAAGAATCTGGGTGGTCAGTAATTAAGTTTTTTTTTTTTGAGACAGGGTCTCGCTTTGTGGTTCAGGCTGGCCCTGAGCTCAGCCTCAAACTCATATCACCCCAATCCTCCTGCCTCTGCCTCCCGAGTGCTGGGATTACAGGCGTGAGCCACCACGCCCAGCACTGTGGTATGTGGTACTGGTTGCTGCTGGGTGTGGGTCTCCACACCCAGTATTGTTATGTGGTTACCGGGGAATCGAACCCGGGTCCTTGCGCTTG
>PVIR01025664.1:0-24650 GCA_004026965.1 Petromus typicus | reverse complement strand
CTATTAATGTTGCACAGCAAAATAAAATACCAAGAGGGCCAGGGATTTAGCTCAGTGGTGCCAGCATCTGCCTTGCAAGTGCAAGGTCCCTAGTTCAATCGCTGGTAACCACATACAATACTGGGCATGGTGACTTACACCCACCAGCAAATTAGCACCACATATCACAATGCTGGACACAGTGGCTCATGCTTGTAATCCCAGCACTCAGAAGATAGAGGTAGGAGGACTGCTATGAGTTCAAGGCTCACCTGGGTTACACACAGGGACCTCACGGCCGTCTGAACTGGCAAGATCTTGTCTCAAAAACTTTTTTTAAAAAAACCTACCAAGAGACAGATTACTTTTTGCAGATTACTTTTTTTCCCACAGAATGGGAAAAAAGTTTGATCAGCTGTTTCTCACACACACAACTAATATCTAGAATATATAAAGAACTCAGTCAGACCCCCAAAAATGTAAAGGTCCAATCAAAAAATGGGCACCTGAAATGAAAAGATTTCTCAGATGAAGTACAAAGAGCAAATAAATACAAGAAAAAAATGTGCAACATCAGTAGTCACTCAACAAAGGCATATTAACATAACAGTGAGATGCTATTTCACTCCAGGAAGAACGGCTGTCATCAAGAAATCAACTAATAACAAACGCTGACCGGGGCTACAGAGTAAAAGGAACCCTTCTCTACTGTTGGTGGGAATATAAAGTAGTACAACCACTATGGAAATCAGTGTGGAGATTCCTCAAAAAATTTGAACTAGAGGTTCACTTTGACCCAGTTATTCCCCTTATAGGTAACTTCCTAGAGAGTTAAAAGCATCACTCTACAACAATATGTACATATCCATGTTTATGGCAGCACAATCTTTAACAGCTAAATCTTGGAAACAGCCTAGATACCTATCAACAGATGAATGGATAAAGAAAACATGATTCTTAAATATAATAGAGTACTACTCTGCCACAAAGAAAGATAAACTTGAGACAATTTTAGGTATATAAATGCATCTTGAAGCCATACTTTTAACTGAAATAAATCAGACACACATGTTTAAATATCATTGTGAGATAATCTGTGTGAGAAACCCAAAAGTTAAACAAGGAGCAAACTGGATGACAGACTTTTAGGAAGTAGGAAGAAAGAGTTCAAATGGGAAGGGGAACCAGGGAAGGAGAGTGGGAGGGGAAAGGGAAGGGAAGGAAGAGAGGTAAAATAGAATGGAAAAAATACTATAGCAGAAACAAAGTTTTGTAAAGAAAAGGGGAAGAAGAGCTTGAAGGAAAAGGAGGGCTATGGGAAATAAAGAATTAAAATGTAATATGTAATGTACAAGTATAAATTTTTTATGATGAATGTGATCATTACTTATGTCAAAAATACACCAGCAAAATTAAAAAACCTTTAATGAAGGTTGACTGGTCTACTGTTTCAAAATAACCCACTGGCAAGAATATCCCAAAGCCACGAAAGCACTGAAGATTACTTATCACATGAGGAAGCGGAAATGAAAGTATAATAAAGCCAATTTACAGTTCACTACTTAATCTTCCTTGATTTCTCAAAAGCGAGGACAGAAGAATCCTGCGTACTTACGTATTAGCTCGCATGCCTTCCCTGCGGGTGGCCAGGCCCTCTGCAACCAGGGACTCTGCAATGTTTTCCCCATTAGTATCTGAGGAAGAGAAAAACAATTAAACCCAAGATTCTCGCCTGCCTCCATTAGAACAGAGCTCCAGGAAAGGCCCCTCACACTCAGCTCTTCACGAGACCGGTGTTGCCAGGAGGACAGACAGTGATACAGTGCTGGGCTCCCAAAAGTTGGATCCTTGACTCAAAGGCCTATCAATCTTCTCAAGACTTTATTTCTAATTTTCTAGTGTCTCTTCAAGGCCAAAGGTAATCTCAGGAACCATGAGACACTGATAAAAAAGCAAGAAACAAGAAGCAGGCAGCTCGGGAGAGTGCAAAGCATGACAGAAGGAGAGAGTTGGACCAGAACACAAATCTAGAAGCTTAATGGCCTTAAACAAGATCTCTTCACATCCTAATTTACTCACCTCTGAAGTGAGATTATTTGCCTTGATGGGTTCTTGTGAGAATTAAATAATGTGTGTAAATCAGCAAGTACAATGCCAAGGGTATGGCAGGAATTAGGAAAAGCTAGTCCCTTCACCTTGTCTGATCAGATAGACACATTCATCTAGGGCTATCTATCATGCTTTGCACCAGAAAGTCTAATCCTGTGCATGATGCTCTAGTCTCCGCTCTAGGAAGATACTAGGATAACTGACACTGCTTGAGAAAAAACTGTCTTTTGCTCACACACAGATACTCAGAGGATACTGTATAGATTTCTAATCTCTTGCACAGACAAGAAAACTGAAATGAAGTTAAACATAAAATCCAATCTGATTAGGTTCTACCCCAGCACTTGAAACATTAATTGCATTTCCATACTATTGAAAAGGCTCTCAGGCTTAGTATATTCTCTTAAATCTTTACTTGTCAGCTGAAACGATAAAGGAAGACATCTATGAGGAAATCACTGCATAAAAATCTTTAATATGGCAGAGAACAAGCTCCTAGATAAACGGAAATACAGCCGTCTAGCTGATAGGTAATGTCAGCACAGAAAATTCTGTGAGATTTATATTCAGTACACTACACATCGACTTCCACAAGAAATAACAAGTTCACACACATCCAAGCCCAACCTAAATGCCTCATCATTAGAATGCTACATTTCCACAGAAGCAAACGTTAAGACTCTTATGCTAACAAGAAAAACTGAGGTAGGCCAGGGATTTAGTTCAAGTGGTACTGCATCTATGCTGCAAGCATAAGGGCCAGAAGTTGATCCCCAGTACCAACAAAAAAGAAAAAAGAAAACTGAGATGTATTTATATACTAAGAACAACTCTGAGCTAAAAATGGATAAGCCGAGCCTGTTGACTCAGACCAGACTTGGATTTTAGTAACATTAATGAATATTACATTGTTCCCTCAAACAACAGCAACCCCAAAGAGTGGAAGAAAAGTCAACACGGGGGATGCAACAGTTAGAAATTAAGTACTGAGGTGTCAAAAGGTCTGGGGGTAGAAAGAAAGTCCCAGTATGGCAAGATAAATGGCCATAATACCAGCCAACTGACAAGGCACTCAGTAGTTACAAGACATTTTCTTGGCACAGACCACTGTAAAACAGTTCACTTCTACAGCTCTACAAAGGTTCCTTCTAAAGGCAATATACACATGTAGGCTGAACCCTCCCTCTCACAGAGGTAACAAAATGTGACAAAAACTGAAACAGAACCGTGTAAGTCAAGGCTCTTATTCTTGCTTGTTACTTATCAAAGTATGAATCTAATCAAGTGATAATTAGAGGACAGTATTCAGAGCAGGTGGATAACAATCTTCACTATAAAAGTCTGTAGATGATTGTCCTAGTTAATTTTCTCATGACTGAGACAACACCTGACGACTAAAGGTAAAGAAGGAAAAGTTTAGGGCCGGGGAATTAGCTCAGTGGTTCCGGCGCCTGTCTTGCAAGCGCAAGGACCCGGGTTCCATCCCTGGTACCCACATACCATACTGGGCGTGGAGACTCATGCCCAGCAGCAACCAGTACCACATACCACAGTGCCGGGCGTGGTGGCTCACGTCTGTAATCCCAGCACTCAGCAGGCAGAGGCAGGAGGATTGCTGTGATGTGAGTTGGAGGCTGAGCTCAGGGCCAGCCTGAACCACAAAACGAGACCCTGTCTCAAAAAAAAAATAAAAAATAAAAAAACCTAAAAAAAAAAAAAGGAAAAGTTTGTTTTGGCTTACAGTTTGTAGGGGTTTCAGTCCATGGCTGTCTGGCTCCAGGGAAGGTTGCAAAAACAGTTCATGGCAGGCAGAAAACAGCATAAGCAAGCTTATACTGTATCCAGGCCAACAAGATTAGGACGGTGCCAAACCAATCAGTAGACTGGTTCAGTAATCACCCACCAATCCTAGCATGGCATCATGAATCAATCACACCTTCGAGATTCAGCCACTCTGAAAAAGACCTGCCTAAGACTGCATGAGGCTTTGGGGGGATGTTTTCAGAAGCCATAACACTGATCACCTCTTTTTAGTAAGCTCTAGGCTACTGTTCTCACCCATCATGAAAAGGGTGAACAGGACACTGGACAAGATGCTGCCAAAGGTCATTTACAATTCACTTTACTTTTACAATTAAAATGAGTCCTAGACTATGCTGTGCCTTCCCATTAAACCATGCTCATCTACCTCTAGCGCTGACTACCCAGGGCTAATCTGCATGAGATATTAGGAAACTGTTTTGTTCTGTTGGGATTACAGATTTATACAACCACACTCAGCTGAGGGAAATTTTTTTTTAATTAAAGAATCACAGGAGATATTCAAAACACACATCAGCTCCCGACTATTCATGTTCACCTGTCTGGCTGCTCTCTAAAGACCATTTTAGCAATTCTTTTAATGTCCTATATCTATTCAAACTCCATTCTCTAGTGTTTTTAATCCAAAGAAAACTACAACATATAATATCCCCTAAGCCACCTAGTCTAGTTGAACAACAAGTACCTGCCATGTGCACACACACAGGTACTCAGTACTCAGAGCCAGAGCTCAGAGCTTTATACACTCCGTCTTTAAAACAAACGAAGAAACTAGGCTTTCAGGGTCCACGGTGGGAAGTCAAAATTCCAACCCACATGTTCCGTTACAAAATATGTGGCCTACAAAAACCTGTGAACAGATCTTCCATTCCTCAAGTGTCCTCAGGAACAGAAAAGCCACAAGACAGAGAAAACAGAAGACGCAATACAAGGAAGCTCTAGGAATTCATTTAGCATTCTGACCTAGAAGCACAGAGCTCCACAAGCTGGTAACCAAAACAGCAGTAGGAATACCACAGTGTACCATGTACTCTGACATGAAGCTGAGAAAGCAGCACAGGGTAAACCAGCGGCCGGACTTGTAGGGGACGGCTCTGTGGTGTGCCACAGACAGTACTCGAAACATTTCCAGTGCCACCACAGCGCACCTCCCTAGAGCTGCGTCTACCAGCATCCACACTGGCCTCCCACCACAGGAAAAGCAATCCTTGGAAGAACTTTAGCCTTCTGGAGAGATGAGTCTGCTCCTCCTTGCTGCTCACCTCTTCCAAGGTAGATCATGCCATACTCTCGCCCTTGGGGAGTTTTGTTTTCTATTGTGAAACAGACCTCTTTACCAATCAACTTCTTGCGAAGGAACTCTCGAGCAGGAAATGCCCAGGGCTGGAAGAAAACACAAGGATGTTAGAACTGCCTGTTTGAGACCCCTATGAGCATTCACCTAACTTCATAACTTCAATAAATACCTAAGTACTCACTGCATCCAGGACCCTGTGCTTGGCATGGAGAATATGAAAATGAAATGCATATAAAGTGGCTGTATAAAAAACCAAGGTCTAGAAGGCCCCAAAGACAGCTCTCAGAGTATTTCAGACACAGGCAGTAGCACTGCACCCCATAACTACCTGTTCAGTTACAGCTTACTTTGTGCATAATATTTGCCAAGGCTTTTACAGCACCTACCATGTGCCAGCCATCACTCTAACTGCTCTCTATCTATCAACCCATTCACTGAAATCAGAAGCCTGGGCGCCACGAGAACCTAGACAGAAGAATATCATAAATAACGATCACTTCATTTGTTTGTCTCTTTCCAGTTTACAACCACTTTCCCTGAAGCCAGATCAAGGTATTGCTGGAGTCAGGCAGGACAAGGTTTTAGGGCTATTATTTACTTTGTTCAAGTAAGAATCTTACTTATGTAATTTTGGCCACTTTTTGAAGGACAGCAACAGATTTGAAAGGACAGTTCTCAAAATGTCATCTCATCTCTTTCTGCTCTGTCGGAAGGTGCTAGAATTACAGCAGGAGAATAACTGCCCCTTGTAGGAATCACTTCTCTCTCACCTACTCACATCAACATGGTGGGGGTGGGAGGGAACATGCCCACTGTGGGAGGCAGAGTCTGTCTGTGATCAAGATAATGCATCCGTGAGGCCAGGGATTTAGCTCAGTGGTTCCAGTGCCTGCCTTACAAGTGCCAGGTCCAGAGTTCAATCCCCACTAACCACATACATACATACATACATACATACATACATACAACGCTGGACATGGTGACTCACGCCCACCAGCAATTAGTACCACATGCCACAGTGCCAGGTGTGGTGGCTCATGCCTATAATCTCAGCACTCGGGAGGCAGGGCAGGGGGATTGCTGTGAGTTCAAGGCTAGCCTGGGCTACATAATCAATTCAGGACTAGCCTGAACTACAAAGCAAGACTTTGTCTCAAAAAAAAAAAAAAAAGATAAATGCATTGATGGTTTGCCATATGCCCACCCTCCACTCCTCCTAGTGTGGTTTGCACAAGGAGAGATGTCTCCCTTGAAGCAGAATAGAAATGAAGAGGGATGGAACATCAGTGCAAGCAGTGTGTGGTTGGTAGAAACTCATGTGCTAAAAACTGCAAAATGTGAAAGGTTTCCCCTTTTGTAATATAATATGCACACAAGAAGAGATTGCCCATTATAGTCTCTTAAAGTCAGAACTCAGCTATATACAGGAAAAGCTGAACAGTGCATTAGTGGCTTAAAAAGGAAGCGTCTGCTGACCTTTTCAGTCCATGAAGATTAATCCACTGGGTCACACAGGAAACTTTTATAAAAGAAAAACATACATATGACTGTCCAGAAACGAGAAGCTACTTGAAAGATGCTAGGTCCACCAACTCATGGGGCTAGCAGTCATGAAAGCAGGGTTGCTAAGATTTAAAATTCAGCACCACATTCCATTCTTAAATACTTGGGAAAGGTGTGCTAATACAAGTGCTCCTAAGGGAAGTCAAGATTTTAGCAAAAACTCATTTACCAAGGGTCAGTTCACAAGGAAATAAACATCTAAGGCCTATAAGGAATTCTTCAATTTCTACCCGGCAGACAAAAGCTCTTAAAAAGCTCTAATGGCTTGCTGAAGGAACACCCTTTTAGGCTCTCATGTCTTAGAGCTAGTCACTGGGCATAAGACAAAGCCACACTGAGGTCTTCAAACAGACACATCCTAACACTTTTAGAGAAAAAATCACCACGTTTTTGCCATCTTCCTTTCCAAAACGAGCCTTCTCAAATTGTGTTCTGTCCATGGGTAGACAAATCTGGACAAGATAATAAGTAAGAAGAAAGGCAATCAGTAGACTACCTAATCAGAAAAGAAACTGACCATAAAAGAAGACAGGGAAGAAGGAAAAGAGGAGGCAGGCTGTAACAATGGAATGAACTATCGCCCTTCAATGATAGGACAGGCAAGACAACACTCTGGGAGAAAATCCTTTGTAGAATTGAGGCTAGTGCTTCAGTATATCCAGAAGCTAGGCAGAAGGCAGTCTGTCCAAACAGAACCTTCCAAAACAACTCTAAGAGGTACGTATAGAAAAATCTACTCCAAAGCATCTATTAAGAGACAGAATGGGGGCCAGGGATTTAGCTCTGTGGTTCCAGCATCTGCATGGCAAGTACAAGGTCCAGAGTTTGATCCTTGGTAACCACATACCATAATGCTGGGGAATGATGCCTCATGCCTGTAATCTCAGCACTCAGGAGGCAAAGGCAGGAGGATTGCTGTTGAGTTCAAGACTGTCCTAGTCTACAAAGCAAGACTCTGTCTCAAAAAAAAAAAAAATGGCCTAATAGAAAGAATAGCTGTAGTCTATTTAGAAGATGCTCAGCACCATCTAAGAAGCAACTGCTCTCTCACTACAGTAAGTCTCTTCTAAGAGAATGTTAATAAGTCAGATTTCCTTCTAGGTCTGACACAAATATATAAAATAAAGCATTAAAAAAATACACATAAAAATACGATAAGTCCTCGATTCTACTACACTACTATGTGCTACCACACTGTAGTGAGCACACAGCAGCACAAAATGATGATGTCCAGCAAACATACAAGCTACAAATGTTCATCATGTGAGGACCATATGCATGTGAAAGTTTGCAATTCGAATGTGCCTAAGTCAAGGACTTGTTAAGATTCAAGATCACCTCTTTCCCCTAGAACACACAAGAGAAATATCTGCATCTTGATCTTCATGCCCAAAACCAACCAAACCTGTCACAACCAAAATTGTGCAATGGGACTTTTTAATTGCAATCATCTTTTTTTGTCAGACTTCTAAAAACCTACAAGATCAAATCCCAGAACCACATAAGACTTAAAAAGTAGTTGCTTCTGTATACGGTCTAACATTCAATACTTCTTGTCCTTTTGTATCACCGTATCTGTGGATATCCTGCTCTACCTTCTTTCCTGTCTCCCTAATTCTCAAAAGCTCTAATGAATGTAGGACTATGACATTCTTACTTTATTTCCCATGAAATCAACATATAGCTTCATACACATCAGGAGCTCAATTAATCCATGGGAAACAAATATGTAATTCCCACAGTGCCCGTCAATGCAGTATCCAAGCTGCATGGAGTAGCTAGGCAACACTGGGGATTAGCCTGTAACAGAGCAGTGACAGCCAGGGACATACGGTAGAGCTGCTGTAACTGTCACAGGATTTAGGAGGAAGCTGAGTATCACTGAAAGAAGACATCAGGAAGGAGGCAAAGAATAATGAAGTGAAAAATATTTGGGACAGTGATACAATGGGAAATAAATAAGCAATTATTTCCTCAATTCTTCTTGAACTTGTAAAAACCTAGACAGTGGGCTCCAAACCAATGTAAAGCCTGGAAGGGAGGGCCGGGGATTTAGCTCAGTGGTTCCGGCGCCTGTCTTGCAAGCGCAAGGACCCGGGTTCGATCCCCGGTAACCACATACCTACACTGGGTGTGGAGACTCACGCCCAGCAGCAACCAGTACCACATACCACAGTGCCGGGCGTGGTGGCTCACGCCTGTAATCCCAGCACTCGGGAGGCAGAGGCAGGAGGATTGCTGTGATGAGTTTGAGGCTGAGCTCAGGGCCAGCCTGAACTACAAAGCGAGACCGTCTCAAAAAACCTAAAAAAAAAAAAAAAGCCTGGAAGGGAGGGCTACACTGTATAATCCAGGGGCCCCCAAAAAGAAATACTTCGGTTCTTCTCCCCAGCATCCACTTCAGCATTTACTTACCGAATTCTCACTCTGTGTCAGGCGTTGAATAGGCACAAGGACATAAAGGAAAGAGATAGGGTCCCTCCTTTTGAACTGTATGATCTAACAGAGAAAGACAAACAGACTAGAAATGATGGTCTATGTGCTGACAACATGAGGATATGATAAAAAGGAAAGGTCGGGTGTGGCTGACTCTTAAGGTAGCAGGGTTCACCTGGCCACACAGGTAGGAAGTACTCGTAATGGAAGGAGCAGCATGAGCTGAGGGCAAGAGAAGAGGACACTCAAGTGGCCTGTGAGGAGACAAGTGATACAGCATCATTCTCCTGAGAGGAGACAGGAAGTGGAATCACAAACAGGCTGTGTTCCATGAAAGGCATGCAGGTTTGTCACAGAGGTAAGGAGCAGTCATTCCAGTATTTAGGAACAACAATGACCAAGGGGAAAAAATGAAATTATGTTTCAAGAGTATCTGGGAGCCTACCGAGAGGAAATCAGAGACAAGAATGAAGGCAAAGAGACTACTATTGTAACACTCCAGGCACGCTATCAAAGTTGGACAAGGAACAAGAGTCGTAATAAAGAAACATCCAAGCGGATAAGAGAAGAGTTGTACAAGGAGAGACTCTCTAGGTCTTGATAAAGGATGGCAGTGTTGAACCAAGATCAAGAGAAATTGGGTTTCTGGTTGGGTTACCTGTTGGTGTTACTTGTAGCCTACCAGAGAGCTTCTGGGGCGAGGCAGGAAGGAAACCAGATCACTGCAGGTGGGAGGAGACTGAGGTCAGAGGGAGAAAAGAATGACTGTGGGCTAGAAACCAAATGAAACCTACAGCTACCAAACACTTCATCTCACAGGGACTTCACCAAAGTTACTGGAAGAAATCTGGTGAGACCAAGTTACTATAGAAGAGATAAAAGCACTAAGCAATAAAAATATAAGAACTATAAAGGAATGCTGAAGGAGAAGTTCAAGTCCGGTTGGGTCAGGTATGCCGCATGTATGTCTCCTAGCAAGCTAAGAGATACCAAAAAGGACTTCGAGCATGTTCACTCCCATGTGTAGAAACTGGCCTAAAGCCGCTTGGGAGCCTCCCGTTCTTCCCTTAGTCACGACTCCTTTGCTCAGCCAGGAGCTAATCATAAAAGGTAAAAAACCTGTGCCCCACTAATTAGCTACAGCCCCGTTGCTCTATGCACTCATAGCCACGCCCACTTCCTATGGTCTATATAAGCCTGTGTAATCCTCAATAAAGACAGAAGTGTTCTCCTAAATGCAACCCCCTGGTCCAGGCCTCCGAACCTGACCCTCGCCACATACCACCCTGACGCCAAGGATGACCACAGAACACCAGGTAAAACTATATGGTATCCTTCTAGCTAGGACAAGTCTGGTCAGATTCCCTTGTCCTGCTACATGGGACACAGTTACGATATTTTAAAACAAGTCCCAACTGCCTTGCATTTCTCTGCCCCAGATTCTCATGCATGAAACAGGAAATTAAAACACAATCCTTCTTTCTTGGAGGCTGCACTGCTTCTGTCTTCTTGGGAAATGAGCTTGATCAACTCCAAGAAGGATAAGCACTCTACCTTTCAGAAGCACTCAAGTTGTTACACAAATGCAACTGAAAGGAAGCAAACTATACAATCCTGGCATTCGGTTTGCACCCCAAATCTGAAAAATGCTAAAAGAGATTTAATCTTCAGTAGTTGGTCCAACACAGCAGTGATTACCACAACTAGCGCTTATTAAATACTTCATAACATGCTAAGCGCTTCATGTTCTCTTAATCCTTGCTGGGTAACCCTGCAGGACACTCTATACAGGATAATGTCTTTTTCCTAACACTTAGGATTACTGATGGAGGACCGAGGCAACAACTGATTTTAATTTATTTAGTCATTATTCCAAAAATCTGACTGCTGTTGATAGAATAATTATGGGTGATTTTTCTTTTCTCTATTACACATTGTTTCATTAAACTCTTAATTCAAACAAAATGCCTTTTGTTACAGGTGAAAAAAAGTAAAACCAAATGCTTCCCTAACAGAAAAGATTCTTGTGAGCTCGTTTTTTCTTCTTTACCTCTCTGGCAGGGAAGAGCAGCAGAAATCTGAGGTGCTAATCTGCTCAAAATACTCAGCTTGAGGCGAAGAGAACAAAACCATAGGACCCAGACACTTCATCTCTGGTAGCCAAACACAGCCATGCCAAAGACACACTCACAGCTGCTGCTGGAAGAGACAAGCACTCAAGGGGTCAGAGACAGAGGACAGAGATGCCATGCTGAGCAGGTGGCAGAGCTGAGGACAGGGTGAGGATGTGAGAGGCATGGAATAGACGATGGGAACAAAAGCTTAGATGGACTTTCTCAACATCACTCCAGAACATGACTGTGAGCTACAACTGATAAAAACTGCCTTTTAAAAATGTATGTTTCACAAGTTTTTACAGTTTCATCAGACTCACAGATACCTCTGGGGATGCATGGATCCCAGAACAAGAATCTGTAATAAAGGGCCTTGTATCCATAGTATTGTGCCATTTATAAAAACACTGTATAGACATAATATCTCTGGAAGAAAACACAAGACATTAATAACACCAACTCTCCCTGAAGGAAGTACTAGACTTTTCACAGCTCTGTCAGGAACAATGCCAACTTCAAAAGACTGAGACTGCCTAAGAATGTTCCTAGCTTATTCCTAAGAAAGTATCATAAAAACATTGGGCAAACTTAAATCTGTAGGGAAGGGTTCAAGAAAAAGCCCTGACACTTCACTGTCTCTAAGACAGTAAATATATAAATACCAGAAGGAAACCGGGGGCTATATCCAAAGCCACCAGTTCCGTGATATAAAATGACACAAAATACACTCAAAAGACTGAGTATAGTAAAGTTACACCAGTCAAAGAAGCGATCGGCTGTCCTAGGTCTGTAGCTCCAGGCAGGCCCCCAGAAGCACATACCTCATCTGGGGTGTCTTTGGCATCCGGTTGTGTGGCAGCTGCCCTGCGGGCAAGATTTCCAGCGCGAATGTTGCTGAGATTGATCTGCCTCTCCGGAGGAGGCCCACCGCGAGGCTGCCCTCGGACAATGATGGCACAGCCTGAGAGGACCTGAGCAGGGAGGAAAAGACAAAGTCAGTGGCCTGGACGTACAATCATTATGACAGTTGTCCAGTGATAGAGCCCCAATATCTAAACAGTACTTGGCAACTTAAGAGGCCTTGGAATTTTGTTGACTGACTAAATGAACAGAATTGCTTTTCGTTTTATAAGAAAACACCTACACAAAGCCGGAGGCTACATTCTGAAATGATAGACCAAAAAAATAAGAATTGAACAAGAAATAGAAAAGACATGAAATAAAGAGGTGGGTGAAAAAGCACGTGAGACATGGAGATGAATGATCCCTGCAAGCACCACTACTCATGCTCTTCTCAATTGTCAAGAGGTTCATATCAACATCTATACTTTCAGTTCTAGGACAGAGATGGAAAATAAAGGACTGAAGGGGATAGTAGAGGAAGAATACCCTCCACACCATCTGGGAAGAAAGAAGCATGCTCAAGGCCAGAGAGAAAGACAGAAGTAGAGGAGCCCAGAGCTCAAGCACTCAACTATTAGAAGAGGAGACTCTAAGAAGCACAGAAGACTCCCAAGTGTTGCAGCTCTTTTCACCTCTACCCAGCAGCCAGGCAGAGCCCATTTGCAACTGTACAAAAGACTCTGAGACTATAGCCATTCAAATTGCAAACAGTCACAGGGCAGAAGAGGGGAAGATCACAGTGTGAGAACAGAAGAAGGGACACACTGAACTAACTGTTCAGGCTGCTTGTGCTCACAGAGGCACACTGTAAGGAAGAGGTGGGCTCATGCACTGGTTCAGAAAGACTGTTCCATGCTGCTAAACAAAAGTGGCTGCTGACAGTTTGGCAGACAGGAAGGAGGTTGCACAGTTCAATCAACTGCTCAGGTGAGACGAAGGAGCTGTTGGTACAAGGACAGAGCTGGTGAAGAAGAGAGGACAGGGTATTGAAGGGAAGCAATCCCAACTACATCTATGGAAGACAATTCTCCCTCACCTCTCCACCTTAACTGTTGCTTCAAACTGGTGATATTAATGTAAATACAAAAACGCATTCCAACATACATGGATGTTAGAAAATAAGAAAAATAAACTGAGTAAGTTAAGTCCTAGAGCACCATCAGAATCTTGAGTTCTCTCTGGGTTCCTCTCTATTCATAGCACCTTTCCTGATGCCCATGTTACCCTGATTTGTATAATAATCCCTCCCTTGCTTTTCTGCATAGTTCATCTATGTCCATCTTGAAGCAATGTGGCATCACTGTTTTCCATCTCTGAACTCTCTAATTAAGTCTACTCAAGCACCTGCCAATGACTTTGCCTCTTTTGCTCATTTTCTTTAGTGAAACTCATCCATGTTGGTGCGAAACACTATTGTTTATTCAATTCCATTCTTCTACCTTTTTATGGGAATTCTCTTAAGCATAGGCCCAGTTTTTGAGAACTAATCACCAGATTAATGTCTCAGTATCAATGACTTAAGCACATAAATCCCTTCTCTCTGGCTATAGCATGACACTAACACCAAGACTTGTCTTCCTACTCCAGTTACAAATCATGCTCTTTGGTTTTATCCTTTCTGATCAAGTGTAATCAGTAATGAAATTCTAAATCGTCAAACCAACCAGCCTTACTAACACAGCCTCTCACTGAGAATCCATTTTCTCACATCAAATCAGGGAAATGAGATTCCTAAAGAGATAAACTCTCAAACACCCTATAGCCAGGAAAGAACAGATACAGTAGACTGAAGTTCCTGAGACTCATCAAGGAAGAAAAGGAGGGGCCGGGGATGAGATTTGAAGGTAAAGCTCCTTCCTGGCATGCCTGAGAGCCTGGGTTCCTTCATCAACACCAAGGAGGAGGAAGAGAAGGGCAAGTTGGAAGGAAAATGGAAGAGAAAGGGAAAGGGAAGGAGGAGGGGAAGGAGGAAGAGAGGAAGAAAACAAAAGCACTTAGGTCTGAGTCTATAATAAATTCGTTTCTCAAAAGTGGCAGAAACAAACCACAACAAGAATAGCACCCTGCAGAAACCCTGAACTTTAAATCGAATGAATATGCACAAATTCCAAGTGGAGCTAAGGAGAGCTAAGCTTCATATAGAGATCATCTGTTTCCAGTGCCTGCTCCTCAATTTTCACAAAAAGAAAATACCAAAGTGCCTGAGCACCTCTCAGTAAAGGTCAGCTGTAAGACCTGCTTACAAGCTCAGTGATGCGGCCCAGGAAAACACCTCTTTCTCAAGTATGACGAAGGTCACGAAAAAGCCCAAGAACAGAGTAACTGATAAGAATCCCTCTCCTCCCTAATTACAGTGACACCTCTGGTCTAACTAAATTTGTGTTCAAGTTCTGAAAAGTAAACATAGTTTTCCCATTAAGTAACACTTCACTTATAAATTTTGGTTTTCCAGGACCTTAACAAATGTCTAATAATTTCTTTAACTTTATCGCAGTTCTCAGTTTTCCTCTTAGCTTTCCTGCTAGTATCACCTCCTTTTGGAGCCACGGTTTCTATATTTTACATAAAGAAAGCACAAAAAAAGGCAAAATGACAAATACTGTGACGCACTAACATGAGCACTATATATTGTCTGCTTGAGAGCAGCACTTATACTGAAGCACTCACCCTTTGTATCTTCCAGATGTGTGTGATGTACCCTCGGCCCATACAAGTTTCTTCAAGTGGGATTTTCAGTTCACTATCAGCAAAGTTATCAACACAGAGCAGACTTTTTCAAACTTTGCTGTTTGAGTAGTGTTAAAATGGAACTTGGAGCTATTCAACACCAGACCTATCACTGAATTAGAAAGATGTTGCCTCTATGTATCTGCCTACTAAGTTATGAACCTACTAGGCCTCTTTTGCTCAAGGGGTTAAAACTGTTTTTCGGCAAGGGGTCAAAGTCAAAACTATTATCCTGGTCCTATGATAGATTCTGACAATCTATTTGTACAGTACTTTTGCAAAACGCCTTTGTTAGCGAAGCCTCTCCCTAATGTCATTCTTTTTTTTTCTTTTTTAAGGTTTTTTGAGACAGGGTGTCTCTTTGTGGTTCAGGCTGGCCCTGAGCTCAGCCTCAAACTCACATCACAGCAATCCTCCTGCCTCTGCTTCCCAAGTGCTGGGATGACAGGCGTGAGCCACCACGCCCAGGACTGTGGTATGTGGTACTGGTTGCTGCTGGGTGTGAGTCTCCATGCCCAGTATGGTATGTGATTACCGGGGATCGAACCTGGGTCCTTGTGCTTGCAAAACAGGTGCCAGAACCACTGAGCTAACTCCCCAGCCCCACCTAATGTCATTCTTAAAACAGTTACCAGAACTTCTTCACATTAGTGCACCACATACACCTGAATTGAAATGAAAGACCTCATTTTTACTTTTTAGGCTGCTCTATACACTTTATACTACTGAGTATACTAATTTAAGCAACAGTCACCAGTTAAAACCAAGCAATGACAGAAGATTTAGCTCAATGGTTCTGGTGCCTACTTTGCAAGCACAGGATCCCATACAACAACGCCAAGCATGGTTACTCATGCAAACCTATAATCAGTACCACATACCACAATGCCCCGCATGATGGCTCACGCCTGTAATACCAGCACTCAGGAGGCAGAGGCATGAGGATTACTGAGTTCAAGACTGAGCTGAGGACCAGCCTGAACTACAAAGTGAGACCCTGTCTCAAAAAACTAAAATAAATAAAGCTAAGCAATAAAATATGTTCACTATGGCAGACACTGCTACTCTGTTCCTCCAAGAGGAAAGGTATGGCACATTTGCAGCTGTCCACTGAAACCATCTTTCCCTATCTGCCACTGGCCTTGTTAAAGAAGGCAGGAAAAGATGATAGACTATATCATGGCAGCAAGAGACCTGTTTCTATTAAGGAAGAACTAGCTTTCCTCCCATTTCCAGGACCTGAAATCATTCAAAACACACTATTACCCCTTCTTTTAGCCATCTCCATTTCAGCTTCCAAACAGTGTTAAATTCCTGCTACTGCTTTGTCAATAGGCTATTCAAGTTTTTCCCTATCTAATCTTCACCTAATAAAACGAAGGTGAAATATCTTCAGGGGAAAAAACACTTAAATGTCTAAATAAAATATGAAAAATACCAACGGTCTATAAATCAGACAACTTATATTCCAAATAGCTTCAAGTAATTTTTCCTCTCTGAAACCACAGTCATCTAAGTTGATCATTCTTAGATGTTTATTCCACGATCAGCTTATTTATTCATTTATTAACTCAAGATATATAGGATGCCTACAATGTGTGGCCATTGTTCTAGAAAAGTGGCATACATTAGTGATTTAAAAAAAAAAATTCTACTCTTAGGAAAATTACATGCCAGCAGAGAGACAAAAGTAAACATCATAATTAAGCACAATATATCATTTATCAGAATTTCAATTTCAGAAGAATAGTGTTAGATTAAGAAAAACTTCACGGGTAATTGAGCTGCCAAAGCTGTACTGACTGATTCATATTGCAACTTTCATGGCTGCAGTAATTATTCTTAATTGCTAATTTATAGGCTATAGAAAACAAGTCATATGGTTACTGCTTTATCCAATTATATTAATAAGATGACATCCGCCAGAAAAACGAATTTAGGACTACCTGATACAGTAGGAGGTTTGTGGAACCAGCTGTCACAAACAGTCAGTTTGACTAAGGCTAAGGATTAGACATTTCTCAGCTCTGCCAATAAAAGCTGCAAAAGGACATGGTGTGATTTAAAGAATCCAGCTTCAGGGCCCAAGTGAAATGGCTACAAAGGCTGAAACCAGACAGGAGAGAAGGAAGACAGGACTCCAACAGTTCAAACCCACTTAGAGGTTTACGGGGAGATTTATCTACAGTGCAACACTATCTGAGCAGCCACTAAAATGTTGCCCAGCAACACATTAAATCTTCACTAGACTCTGATAAATCATTTCTTTTAACTCTTTAACTCCCAGGCCACTGACACAAAAGGACAGAAAAAAATGTAGCCTCATTATATTTATGCCAAAGAATGTGTTAGTATGGAAATTCTTAAATCTATCTATCATATTTTCTAGTCCAAAAGCAAATAATCATCCTGGTCTGAGAACTGCCCTGCAAGGACAACTAGCATATTAACAGGTATTTCTACATGTGAAGACAACTGACACAAGAGTAGGGACATCGCTCAATGGTAGAGCACCGGCGTAGCACTGCAAAAAAAAAAAAAAGAAAAAAGATTTAACAGGCATATGGCAACAGCAATATCCTGCAATATGAAGGACTAGACAGACACCTGATGATTGATCTTGTAAAAAGAAAGCCCAAACTAAATCTATACTTTCGCAGACAGCTGATCAACTGATTCTCAGCAATGGAGCCAAGATAACTCAATGAGGAAAGAGTAGTCAACAACAACAAAAAAGGTTCTCAAAACAACTAGATACCCACATGCAAAAGAATGAAGTTTGACCTTAACCTTCCACTGGACACAAACACTAATTCAAAAAGGATCAGACTTAAATGTAAAGTTAAGTCTTAAAATTAAAAACACTGTACTTCAATGAAAACTAATACTGGCAAAGCATATAGCTATTAACTGTCAAATATTCTCAATAATGAACTCAAAAGCAAAGAAGCAAATGGCCAAATTAAAACAGGCAGAGAATCAGAACAGGCATTTATCCAAGAAAGTCAGACAAATGACCTATGTACATAAAACAACCTTAGTCATCAAGGAAATGCAGATCAAAACCATAGTGATACATATATCACTTCAAACCACTAAGAGATCTGTAACCACTAGGACAGACAACAGCATGGTGCCACATGCCTGTAGTTCCTGCTGTGGGGGAGGGACAGGAGGATCACTTGAGGTCAGGAATTTGAGACTGGAGTCACCACCCAGTGGAACAAAGACATCCAATACAAAAAAATCTCAAAAACAAAGACATACAATAAGAAGCATTGGCAAAGATGTGGAACAACGGAAGCCCACGCAAAAGGCCAGCACCAAATGTCCATAACCATGAGCCAAAATAAACTTTTCTTTTTACTTTGCTCAACCTGTGCATTGTTACTAACAACAGAAAATGGGCTAATACCCCGAATACCCAAAATCTAACAGGTAACTAACACACATAGTGAGAGAACACGGGTCCTCCTCTTCGCCCCTAACTTTCCAGGCCTCTTCATTTTCACAAGACCTGTCTCAGGAAGTAAAGCAGGTATGTCTATCTTCAGTCCAAAAGCAAGGAAACCACAGCACTACAACATGACAACACCAGGGCTGGAACACAGGTCTTCCCACTGCACTTTCTAACAAACCCCAGATTCTCAGTTATGTGATGAAAACCATAAGCCAGTTCTGGCGCTCACAGAAAAGACCACCAATGCTGTAGTTTAGCCCCCACACAAGGAAGACCTCCCCACTTAGGAATTCACCCCATTTACCCTGGTAGTGGGTATCAGCTCTGTCCCCAGGACAACAGTTCTCAAGACTGTGTGACCTCCAGCTGAGCTCTGCTGTTGCCAAAGCCATGGGAATGCAACACCAACTTACTCAGAAATAAAGAGGAACTCAGGAAGAACTAATTATATGTAGCAGGCACATATGAAGTGTCATTTCTGAGAAAGTCTTTCCTGTCAGAGAAAAACTTAGGCTGAGTGTGGTGGAGCATGTGTTTGGGAGGCTTGAACAGGGAAGATCTCAAATTCTAGCCCAGTCTGGGAAACTTAGCAACTTAAGGAGACACTGTCTGACAAAAAAAAGCTTAGTGTGAAGGTCCAGGTTTTGACCCTCAATGCAAGAGAGAAAGGGAGGGAGGGAGAGAGGGAAGACAGAAGAAAGGAAGATAGAAGGAGGGAAGGAATGAAGGAAGAAAAAAATGTTCAGAGTAGGCAACACTCACGTGTTACCTTATCAAAGGAAGAACAAAAAGAAACTGACTCCAGAACATAAAAAAGGATTATTACTACAGAGAGAACTTCGACTCTTTTACCAAATGGTCAGGGTCAGGTACTTTTAAAAGTACTGGAAATTACTGTGATCAGGGACCTTCATCCTCCTCCACCCATGATTTAAAAAAAAAAAAAAAAAGAATTGGAGTTTGATTCCTGGTACCAGAGAAAAAGAAAAAGAAAACATTCTTTAAGTGTTATACCGGGGGAATCAAAGTGTGAAGGAAGACTAGCTTATCAAAGCACACCGTGTTTAAAAATAACAGTGTGACACCCAGGAAACGTTCCATCGGTGGCACATGCCTACAGAACACATCATACTGAGGTCTGATTGTTGTGTGAGCCAGCCCCACAGGGGTACATGCCTGTCACCCCTGCTATTCAGGAAGCTGAGGTAGAAGGATCATGAGTTCAAAACTAGCCTGGGACAACTTAGCCTTAGCAACTTAGCAACTTAGTCCTGTCTCAAAACAAAACAGGTCAATAGTACTCACAACTCTTAAAATTTTAACATTTTAATAGGAAAATGAAATCAGTACTTTACCTCAATACCAAATAGCAAAAGCCTATGGAAATTGAAGAAAAAAAATTATAAAGCCAGTTGAAGCTTTCCAAGAAATTTAAAATGAAAGGAATATTTCAAAGAAAAAAAAAGTCTTCTAGAAGCAAAGTGTTTCTTTTTCTTTTTTGGTCCCTTTCCAAAACAACAGAGATAGCAGTTTTTCTGCCAGGATTCTAGGCAATTTTTGTTTTAAGGTTTAACATTTCCACAGCCAAATCACCTTATACTACACACCAAAAGATCAAAAAAGCCCCAGCTGGGGGCAGCTCAGTGGGTTCAATCTCCAGCACTGCCAAAAGCGGGGCAAAAAATGCGAAGTCCTAACCTCCTCTTCTCTTGGTCAGTACTGGCCAGTAAAGCTCGAGGGTGCTGACATTCAACAGCATTTCCTGGCAGGTCACTGGAAGCCAGGGATTCAACTGGAGCGACAGGAAATTGGTTGTCACAGAGGAACTCAGCAAAACACAGACAGGAAAATGAATGCCAGGTTTCTTAGCACTGGAGAGTTACAGATACAGAACTGCTAGGAGGAAAAACACTTGCTGGGCTAGAAGTAAACTGCTGCTTTTAATGTATACAGTTAAATATAAAATATATCAATGTGGTGTCTATATACACAGGTATTTCCTAGCTCCATCCACTAAAAGGTATAAAACCTGGTACCCAACTTTTGACTTCTGAAAATATCTGCTAAAAGAGACAAAGGCCCCTTAGAGGAACTGCTGGTTCCAGGTTTGAGACAGGAAAAATACAGTTTAAGTTGGGAACACCCTGCTATACCAGAATTTTAGAAGGTACCCAGAGAATGAGGACATATCTAAAATGATAAAGAAGCCAGTTTAAAAGAGCTCTCATTTGCCGCAATTGGGAAAACTTAAAAATCACCACAATAGTAACAGGTTATAACCCACCTAAATGAATAAATGAATACATATAGGGAAAAAACTTCCACATTACAGTTGAACTAACTAATAAATGTAGGATCAATGACAGAATTAGAAAATCATCATTTAATAATAAGATAATTGATTTACGCAAGAATTATCATTGTTGTTAAAATTTAGATGAATGGCTAATAAATTATTTGTATAAAAATATCTTCTCAGAAACTATTCATTGCATTTTAGTTATATGCATAAACTTCACAATATCCATACGAACTAAAATTACACTGGAGAAACTTAACTGACAACATCTTAACCACGTAATTAAAGGCATTAGCACTAGTAGTAACAGGACAGGCCACATGGTAGATCTCATTGATATATCATTTTTGTGATATTCTTTCCAAAACCACGTAACTTAAATCATAAAGCAAGACAAACCCATACTGAGGAACATGCTGGAACATTCTTGAAAAATGGTGGCGTCCCCAAGGAAAAAATGAGGAATCATTCCTGAGGGGAACTAGACAGGACAACTAGTGGGTGATCCTAGACTGCATCCTCCACCTACAAATGGCCCTGCAGAGCAAACAGCAAGCCCCGAGGGGAGTCTGTGGGTTGAATAGCAGTGCTATATCCATGTTCATTTCCTCCACACTCAGCTACATCCCCACTCCACCTTTTACTTGTTATATTGAGACTGTGTCTCACTAAATCCACTAAGTTGCCTAGACTTGCCTCAAACTGTTAATCCTCATCAGCCTCTCAATGCCAGGATTATAGGCATGTGCCCCTACTCCAGGCTCCAAGTTAACTTCTGATCCTGACGGTCATACTGTGTTTGTAGGAAAGACTGTCTTTTATTTTAGGACATTACTAGGACTTCCTACCTGAAGATTACTCCCAAATAACTCTAAGAAAAAAAAAATGACAATACAGAAGATCTTCATTATTTAAATTCTGTATATGTGAAGCTCCCTGTAATTGATCTGTAACTACCAAGTCAACCTCTCAGCCTATCTGCCATCCTCACAAGCAAACACATTCAGCTACCTGGTACCCTCATTCCCAAGAGAGATTCAACAAAGCAATCTCTGCTTTCTGGTTTCAGCACAAACAAATGTTCTTTTTGTGATCTATTTGATACCACATTTTTTACATTTCTGTGCTTTCTGCTGATTTCATTGTTTAAATAAGTCCTCAAGTGTAGTTCTGACGTGCTCTCTAGTAACCCTAAGGGCAAGAAAGCCACTGGGACATACCTTATAGAGAAATGCATGTGTCAGGGGAGCTTCATTCAGAAATGAGGTACAAGGCTCTTGGCTCAAAGTCCAATTTAAACGAATCAACAACACATATCAAATAGAAGCTCATATATTAATTGGTTGGTGAAATATGACTGGAGACCTCAAGAGACCTACCCTGCATTGCCCCTGGGAGTAATAGTTCAGTCTTCAGTAATTCAGTGTTTACAACTTTGTAGAACATAAATACTGTGAATAATGACTGTAATAAATACAGAGATGCTGATAAGGCAATTGAGGCCCCTAAATAAAGAAGACACAGGAGTTATTTTTACTCTTGTAATTGTTTCAAAGCTTGGAAGGATTTCTCCAAAACTTTTAAATAAAACAACTTTAAAGGTGTTAAACATACTACGTTACAGCTTCAATGACATGGACTGGGGATTTAGCTCAAGCGGTACCATCCCTACCTTGGAAGCACAAGAGCCTGAGTTAACCCCCATACCACAAAAAAATTTTTAAAAAGCGATAAAACAAGCCAGGAGCATCAGTACACACTTGTAATCCCAGCACTCAAGAGGCTAAGGCAGGAAGACCGCCAGGCTGAATTCAAGGCCAGCCTAAATTACACCGAGAGATTGTTTCAAAAAGCCAACAAACAAATCCCTAGAACTGGATCTCAATGGCAGTTGTGAAACTACACTCTTCTAACTCACACTCACTCTTCTCCATGCACATACAGTACAACTTTTAAGAAAATGAATGTTGGCTGGGGATTTAACTCAGTGGTTTGGATGCCTGTCTTGCAAGCACAAGGGCCCCAGTTTGATCCCCCAGTAACCACATACAATACTGGGCGTAGAGACTCACACCCAGCAGCAATCTGTACCACATACCACAGTGCCTGTAATCCCAGCACTGGGAGGCAGAGGCAGGAGGATTGCCGTGACGTGAGTTTGAGGCTGAGGTCAGGGCCAGCCTGAACTACAAAGTGAGACCCTGTCTCAAAAAAAAAGAAAAGAAAAGAAAAGAAATGCTAACTACAGTTGTGTTGAATGCCCTGCATCTTTCCTGCAATCTACTTGCTGCTTCATATTCTTCCAAATGTCAAACATTTTCAAGTCACAAAATCCAAACCTCTGAGTGTTCTATTCAGGACCATGGCTCCCTAAAAGTCTTTGGGTTTTAAGGAGATTCCCTATCCTTCCTATACTGAGGGAGGTTCTATTCATTCATTCACTTTATTGTAGTTCTGGGGATCGAACCATTCATTCAATTAGTTATTTTCACTGTGGTACTAAGTATTGAACCCAGGGCTTTCACAATAAGTTACATTGTCAGCCCTTTTTAAAATTTTGTATTTTGAGGCATGGTCTCACTAAATTGTTAAACTACCTAAGCTGGGCTCCATCTTGCAACCCTCTTCCTTCAATCCTCCATAATGCAGTGATTACAGGGATGAGTTAATACACCTGGCTCAAGTGGGGATTTTATAATTATATATAAATGTGTAAGAACTAGGTTTCATATTTTAAAAGCTAGAAATTTTCTTGGTATCTCAAGAGTTTTGAGAAATAACTGATCAAGTTTAAATTAAAGTAACTGAGAAGTTCTCATAAGAGACAAGAATACCATCTAGATTTTTGGTTCAAATAAAACCTTGTAATCCTTTATCCCTGAGGACTGACTTTGAATACTGTCAGGAAGGAATCAGCTTATGAACAGTGCTTGAGTCCTCCACTCTAACTAGCACGTGGGGAAAAGGTGTCTTGGGACATGCCAAGAGAATATCTCTATTAATTTTACTTACAGCTGGAGTTTCTTTACTCCTAAAATTTTCTCCTTCTATCCCTGCAACTCAGAGCTTCTCTGCAAGGTAGACTGTCTAGGTCAAAGTGTAAAAGCAGTAGATTAATGTTTTCACGTGGAAGAGGCAGGAAGGTCACTATATCAATGCAGTTTAAAAGTGCTGAAGAGGCTGGAGCAGTAGAGCACAGCACTCTGGCAGCCTAAGGTAGGAGCATCTCAAGTTCAAGCTCAGCCTGGGGAACTTAGCAACTTAGCAAGCCCCTATCTCAAGAAAAATAAAAAGAAAAGGGTTAGGGATATAGCTCAGTGCAAAGATCCAAGGGGTTCAAAAACATAGTACTGCAAAAAAGGGAAAAAATATATATATATAACTTTTTAAATAGATATATAGATAGCTCTATATATATGCACCAAACAGCTAAGTTATATCATTGCAGTATTCAAGTATATGAACTCAAAGGAACAAAAATGACTGAGTTGAACCTCATCACCTTTACCAGGAAAAAATAAAATAAAAAAGGCAGAAGTGAGGATACAAAGAAAGGCTCTGAGGGAAATAACAGATCGGCAAGCACCTGTTAGAAATGCAGATTCTCACATTTCATCCAAACTTAATGAATCAAAATCTGCACTCTAACAAGATCCCCAAGTGACTGGCAAGCACAATACATTTTGAGACGTACCATCCATTGATTCTCTGCCACTATTCCCCACCTTACCTATCTGGCTTGGAAACTTATGTTCTCCAGCAAATTCAGTTTAAACTGTCTGGCCTCAGAGACCTTCCAATCCACAGACTAGGTAGGAATGTGCTGCCATTTATTAGATACTTTCTGACATTACACTTCTCCTCCACAGAATTCAGCATGATGCAGTCATAGAACTATCAGTATCATCTTCTCTGGGCTGGAAACTCTCTAAGTTGTATAAG